>ML371876.1:225042-287542 GCA_005239525.1 Nicotiana knightiana | reverse complement strand
TCTGGTTGAGTTCAGTTTCATTCCTGGATCATGTCGTATCAGTAGAGGGTATTCAGGTTGACTCGAAGAAGATTGAGGCAGTCAAGAACTTGCCTATACCAGTATCAGCTACAGAGATTCGGAGTTTCTTGGGATTGACAGGCTATTATCGTCGGTTCGTGGAGGGGTTCTCATCTATTGCAGCCCCGATGACCAGGTTGACCCAGAAGGGTTCCCAGTTCAGATGGTCGGACGAGTGTGAGGCGAGCTTTCAGAGGCTCAAGATAGCTCTGACTACGGCACCGGTATTGGTTTTGCCCACAGGTTCAGGGCCTTATACAGTCTATTGCGATGATTCCCGTATTGGGCTTGGTGCTGTGTTGATGCAGGATGGCAAGGTCATTGCTTATGATTTGAGGCAGTTGAAGATTCATAAGAAGAACTATCCAGTGCATGATTTGGAGTTGGCATCCATTGTCCACGCATTGAAGGTTTGGAGGCACTATCTATATGGCGTGGCGTGTGAGGTGTACACGGATCATAAGAGTCTTCTGTACTTGTTCAAGCAAAAAGAGTTGAATTTGAGGCAGAGAAGGTGGTTGGAGTTGTTGAAAGATTATGATATTACCATCCTATATCACCCGAGGAAGGCCAATGTGGTGGCCGATGCTTTGAGTAGGAAGTCAGCTAGCATGGGCAGTCTTGCTTTTATTCCGGTCAGTCAGAGGCCACTTGCTTTGGATGTTCAGGCTTTGTCCAATCGATTTTTGAGGTTTGATATTTCTGAGCCTAGCCGAGTGTTTGCTTGTACGGTCGCTCGTTCTTCATTATTGGAGCGTATCTGTGATCGACAGTTTGATGATTCGCATTTGTGTGTCCTTAGAGACACGGTGCAGCGCAGAGGTGCCAAGAAGGTGACTTTAGATGATGATGCCATTTTGAGATTGCAGGGAAGAGTTTGTGTGCCTAATGTTGATGGGATTCAAGAGTTGATTTTAGAGGAGGCTTATAGTTCCCGGTACTCTATTCATCTGGGCACCGCAAAGATGTATCAGGATATGCGGCAGCATTATTGGTGGCGTAGAGTCAAGAAGGATATTATGGCATATGTGACACGGTGTTTGAATTTTCAATAGGTTAAGTATGAGCATCAGAGGCCTGATGGTTTATTTTAGAGGTTTGAGCTTCCCGAGTGGAAGTCGGAGAGGATCACTATGGACTTCGTTACTGGACTTCCGTTGACCCGGAAGAAGTTTGATGCAGTTTGGGTCATTGTTGATAGGCTGACCAAATCATCGTATTTCATTCCTGTGGCAATATCCTATTCATCCGAGAGGTTAGCTTAGATTTATGCCCAGGAGATTGTTCCCCTTCATGGTGTGCCAATATCTATCATTTCGGACTGGGGCGTGCAGTTTACCTCGCATTTATGGAGAGCAGTTCAGTGAGAGTTAGGCACCCAGGTTGAGTTGAGTACAACATTTCATCCTCAGACAGATGGACAGTCCCAGCGGACTGTTCAGATATTGGAGGATATGTTCCAAGCTTGTGTTATTGACTTTGGGGGATAATGGGATCAGTTCTTGCCTTTAGCAGAGTTTGCCTACAAAAACAGCTACTAGTCGAGTATCTAGATGGCTCCCTATGAGGCTTTATATGGTAGGTGGTGTCGATTTTTGGTTGGATGGTTTGAGCCGGGAGAGGCTTGGTTGTTGGGTACAGATTTGGTTCAGGAGGCCTTGGACAAGGTCAGGATCATTCAGGATAGGCTTCGTACAGCTCACTCCAGGCAAAAGAGTTATGTTGATCGTAAGGTTGGAGATATGGATTTCATGGTTGGTGAGCGAGTATTGCTCTGAGTGTCGCCTATGAAGGACGTGATGAGATTTGGGAAGAAGGGCAAGCTTAGAGCTAGGTTCATTTGTCCGTTTGAGATTCTTGATCGAGTGGGAGAGGTGTCTTATAGACTTGCATTGCCACCTAGCTTATCATCAGTATATCCAGTTTTTCATGTGTCCATGCTTTGGAGGTATCACGACGATCTAGCCCACGTGTTAGATTTCAACACTGTCCAATTGGACAAGGACATATCTTATGAGGAAGATCCGGTAGCTATTCTAGGCCGACAGCTTCGTCAGTCGAAATCCAAGAGTTTCCCTTTTGTTCGTGTTCAGTGGAGAGGTCAGCCTCCTTAGGCATCGACCTAGGAGTCCGAGTCCGATATGTGTAGCCGTTACCCTCATTTATTTCCTGACTCATGTACTTCTTTCTTCTATCCATTCGAGGACGAACATTTGTTTTAGATGTGGAGAATGTGACGACCCAAAGGGTCATCACCTATTTTATTACCCCATTCCGTACTCCCGAGGCCTTGAAAATCTCATTTGTAGTTGCCTCGATTTGCATGCACAGTCCGGGCGCGTAGCCGGACAACTTAAATATGAAATGTTGTGAAAATGCTAAGATTTAATATTACAATGAATAAATTTGACTTCGGTCGATATTTTGGATAAACGGACCCGGACCCGTGATTTGACGGTCTCAGAGGGTCCGTAGGAAAATATGGGACTTGTGCGTATGCCCGGAATAAAATCTGATGTCCCAAGCCCGAAGAATGAATTTTTGAGTAAAAAATATTTCCTGAAAATATTTAAGGGAAATGAAAATGAAATCTAATTAGAAAGTGATGGTATCAGGCCCGTATTTTAGTTTCGACGCCCGGTACATGTATTATATATGGTTTAGGCACTTTCTGTAAAGTTTGGTTGAAAACGGATTTCGTTTGACGTGTTTCGGACAAAACAAAAATGGAAAATTTGATGTTTTATGAAATTTGCTAAAATTCGTGGATTTTGAGGTTTAATTCGATGTTTATGATGTTATTTTGGCAATCTGATCGCACGGATAAGTTCATAGGATGTTTTTGAGATAGTGTGTATATTTTGTTTGGAGCCCCGAGGGCTCGGGTGAGTTTTGGATAGACCACAGATTGCATTTTTGAACTTGGAAATTTGCTGGTGCAACTGATCTGCTGGCTTCAAATTTGCGAAGCCAGCATCGCAAATGCGAGCTATTCATCGCAAATGCGAAGGTGCCCTTGCTGGCCAGGGATCGCAAATGCGACCATGTTGTTCGCAAATGTGAGTATGGGACCATCGCAAACACGACATTTCTGGTCGCAAATGAGAAGTCCCTCATTTTGCTCAGTGTTTGCAAATGCGAACTATACATCACACTTACCATGTCAGGGGTGTTCGCAATTGCGAACCCCTGTTCGAAATTCCAATGCCATCCAGTAGCCTGCACTGTACAGAACAAAAATTTTACTCCATTTTTCATATTTTCTCAAACTCAAACACACTTAGGCGATTTTTCCAAGAACAAGACTTCTTCCAAATCATTTTTAAGTTGGTTTTTACTCAATTATTTCAATCATTAACATCATTTAACATGTTTTCAATTTAAAATCAAAGATTTCCGTGGGTGAAAATTTGATGTTTGTGGTAGAACTTAGATTTTTCTGAAACTGGGATTTGAGTGGGTGATTGACCTCCGATTTAGGAGATTTTTATATGGCTAGACTCGTGAGAGTACGAGGGTTCTGAAAAAGTAAACTTTATCCGAATCCGAGAGGCTGGCTTGAGGAGTGTTTTGGTCATTTTACCTAATTTTGTGTCGTAACTCTGAATTAAATAGTAGAATCAGTTGCTTGAGATGTTATTTACAATATGAAATTGATTTGAATAGATTTGGGCCATTTGGAGTCGGATACTCATGGCAAACATGTGGTTTCGGGTTGATTGCTATACTTTGGACCCAAGGTAAGTGTTTGGTCTAACCTTAGTTTGAGGGAATAGGAGTTGAATATAATTTGCTACTTGCTAATTGTCAAATATGATGTATGGGCATGGTGACGAGTATCTATACATTGGTGTCTAGCATGACTGTGAGTCCTTATATTGTGAATATTCTGATTTTATGGTAATTTCCATTCTTAATTGATGATTTTTATATGTTGTGAAGAATATGTGAAGGGAATTGTAATCTTTAAACACTGTTGGAGCATTGGCTCAGATTGTAATAAAAATGATGAAGATATATGAGATAATTGTACCCTTTGGAGCATTGGCTCAGATTGTAATACGAATGATGAAGATATATGGGATAATTGTATCTTTTGGAGCATTGGCTCAGATTGTAATGCGAATGATGAAGGTATATGAGATAACTGTATCCTTTGGAGCATTGGCTCAAGTAATAGCGTAAATTATAAAATGAAGGGAGAGAAAGAGAAAGAGCTACTAAAATATACCTTTGCCGGGTCATTGTTGCTTTTGATATTGTCTCCCTTATTGGGATGTTGAGATTACTATTATTGTTCCCTTGCCGGGATTTAATTGTTTAATTGATGTTACCTTGCCGGGATTTCCATTTTTACTCTATTTATTTCCTTGCCCTTGTTTGTGATTGCTGTTTGGGTGAGGAAGAGTGTTAAAGCACAAAGGGTGATGCCGTGCCATGTTATATTTATTATGCACGAGGGGACATTCCGTGCCATGTTTATATTTATTATGCACGAGGGGACATTCCGTTCCACGTTTAAATTTATTATGCACGAGGGGACATTCTGTGCCATGTTTTACATTGCTTATGCACGAGGGGACTTTCCGTGCCATGTTTTACATTGATTATGCACGAGGGGACATTCCGTGCCATGTTTTACATTGATTATTCACGAGGGGACATTCCGTGCCGTGTTTATATTGATTATGCACGAGGGGACATTCCGTGCCATGTTTTACATAGTTATTATGCATGATGGGACATGTCGTGCCGCATCTTTCATTGTTTAATTTGTGTTTTCATTTCCCATTATTATTTTTAGATATTTTAGACTGTTGTTTTCTACTCTGTCATTTCAGTATTTGCTATCTCTTACCCCCAACATGTTCTCCCCATAATTGTATTGTTGTTTAGTTTCTGCGATACTATTGAACTGCACAGGTACACTTTGTTGTCGTGTCTTAGCCTCGTCACTACTTCGCCGAGGTTAGGCTCGGCACTTACTCAGTACATGGAGTCGGTTGTACGTATCCTACACTTGCACTTCTTTATGTTGTGCAAATTATGCAGCCGGACCTGGAGGACATCATTAGTGGGAGTGTCTTCCAGCTTATCCTAGAGGCCTCAAGGTATACCCGCTGGCGTTCGTGGTCCTTGGCATCTCTTCAATCCCTTTGATTTCACTTTTGTCTTGTTTGTCTTCCTCTAGTTTCAGAGACAGCTATGTATTCTCTTTTCCGACATGTATTTAGCACTCTTGTAGACAGTTCGTGAGTTTGTGACTCCAGGTTTTCGGAAAATTTAAGCGTTGTTGCATTATGTTATCCTTATTTAGATTGAAACCATATTTATTTCCGCTGCTAAATTGTGAACGATTTACTTTATCCTATTAAATTTATGTTAATATGCTAGTTTATCTATGTACGCTGGCTTGTCTAGTGGGTTCAACGTTAGACGCCATCACGGCCCAATGGTTGGATTTCGGGGCGTGACAAGAGTGTTGTCCATGTGCCTCCTAATTTAATTGTCTAAAGGCAAGAGTCACTTAAATCTTCCTCCACTTGCTGCCATGTAGGGGTGCTTTGTCCCCACCTACAATTATCCACAAATCTTTAATTACATGGTTAATCTCCCGTTAAACCAATAATTAACCAATTACCCACATAATTAAGAATGATCTCAAATTACTTAAAATACTACTTATTTTTAATACACTTTATACATCATACTATCATGATTATATGGTACTTTGTATGGTACTAGTCCATAAATATCGGGTATTATAGCTCGGACCGTATTTTATCCCAAATCGACAACCTTCAATGAAAGTCATTTTCTTTGATTCATTTACCCTTTTTCTTTCACAGAAATTACTTATTGATTGTTATAAATAGCATAAATGCTTATAATCTCAAGAAAATATCATCCCCGAGTCTACGTTAATTAACCGAATATGAAACTTTAACGTATGAAAATGCAAGATGTAACATTTAGAATGAAATTAAACATTAGTAAGGTAATTCTTCAGAAGGTGACTTCGAGGACTGCGAGTGTAATGGCAGGCATACCTTGAAGTCTCCACAGCAAATCTCAAATATTTAGCTAACGCCCGACACACTTCGAGGTACCTAGATCTGCACGAAAATATGCAGAAGTGTAGTATAAATATACCACAATGATAGCCAGTAAGTATCAAGACTAACATCGGTAGAGCAATAATGATGTACATGTCAAGACGCTCACTAGACATGAAAACATATGCAAGATATTAATATAATGTTAACAATGGAAAGAATATCAATATAAAGCTAACAATGGAAAGAATATTAATCTAAATCTAGGATTGGAAAGAATATTAATAAAAAGCTAATAATAAAAAGTAAAAATAATGCATGACAACAAAGAGTAAACATGTGATAAAGTAGCTAGATAATCAGAACATAGTTAAAAAAATGAAAGTGACATCAATTAAAGAAAACAAATGACAGTCCAAATAATCAAACCATTCCAACACAAGGGTTTCAACAAAAATCATCCACACCTCATATTCACAAATCACAAATCTTCCTTATAATGCCGCGTGAGCTTTATATTTAATTAAAATATATTTTTCCTGAAATACCTTCATGCATTTTATCCCCCTTATCTCGTCACATGTGCCTCAAATGAAGTAATTTCCTTTACCAGAAACACACGAATAAATCCCTCTTATCTCGCCACATGCACATCAATAATACCACCCTTATGCCGCCGCATGCACATGTCATCACAACACAATAATCATATCGCACCGCACATGTCCATATGCCACAATATTTTCCAAAACAATAATACCAATATCCCAATGATACATAACCCATGGCTCCACAACAATATATACAAGGGTCTCAACAACAACACAATGAAACGAAAGAATATACTCTACAATAAAAGATAATACATGTAATAACAACTTCAATAACATGCAAAAAATTAACTCAACAATGAATGATATAGCATGTAATAACAACTTCAATTAAATGCATATAAGTATCTTAAGAGTCTAAATTGGTCAATTTCCACATATAAGCCTGTGTACACAATTGTCACCTCATGTACACGTCTTTCACATAATTCAAATAGTGAAATTAGATCAAATCCAACAGAGTAGTCCCTCCCTCACACAAAATTAGGCAAGATACATACCTCAATTAGGCCAACTAAACACTCAAAAATGGTTTTTCCTTTAAAATTCGTCACACTCCATATTTTCGTACGTAAGACTACGTCGTAACTCAATTGATGTAAGCTCAAAAATGACATCATATTCGGAAAGCTTACAAAGTTAGTTAATCATGTTAACGTGGAGGTTAAAAATATTTAAGATCATGAATACTAAGTACCAAGTGGTTTTGAAGGCTTAGAAGCTAAATGAATTGACGAAAATAAGTGTCGTCGAAAGTTGGCAAGTTTGGAATGTTATAACATGTACTTTTGGGGTGAGACTAGGGTGCTTAAAATTACAAGGAGATTATGTTATGAGTTATTTTAGTCATATTATAGTCGTGTGTTACATTTTAAAGTCAAGCGAGTTGTGAACAAAAGTTGGAAAAGGTCATCACAAGTTACATACATAATTTGCTGAAAATTAGGCAAATGTAGCTGAGCTTCTACCAGTATACTTGGAATTACGTGATGATCCACATATCAAATTGATGATCTACGAGTTTAATTTCTAACTCATTAAAATGTATGTCGATACGACATTGGAGTAGAAAGATATTTGCAGTTTTGCAAGACTATGCAGACTGCATAGGTGACAAGAAGTTGTGTCACTAAAGCTTTTTAGCGATACATTTATGTGTTATATGAGGTATTTTTGGGACATATTATATACCAAATTGAAGGTCTTGGAATGTAGTTTGTAACTCTTTTAGCCGTTTGTTCATACGTATAAGGCCTCGAAAATCTTTCCTAAAACTCGGGGTTTCGTGGTGCCGAGGTAGGCGTATGTATTAATGAAGTCTATTGGTTGAATGATATGAAAAGGAATGTGGAGGACTTTGTGGCAAGGTGTCCGAGTTGTCAGCAAGTAAAGGACGAACACCAACGGCTTGGTGGGTTTGCACAAAACTTAGAATTCCAAAGTGGAAGTGGGGAACTATTAATATGAACTTTGTGGTGGAACTGCCACGCACTCTGCGTAAGTTTGACTCAATTTGGATGATTGTGGATCAACTCACGAAATCAACACACTTCTTGCCAGTTAAATCTATCGACACATCAGAACAATATACTCAGTTGTATATTAAGGAAATAGTTTGGTTGCATGGCACTCTAGTTTCTATAATTTCTGATCGAGGGGCTCATTTCACAGCCAACTTTTGGAAGAAATTTCAGCAAGGCTTGGGTACTCAGGTTAATCCTACTACACCCTTTCATCCAGAGACCGACGGGCAGGTAAAGCGAACTATTCAGACGCTTGAGGATATGTTGTGTTCTTGACTTCAAGGGTAGCTGGGATGATCATTTCCCACTCATAGAATTTGCTTACAACAACAACTAGCATGCTAGTATTCAGATGGCACCATTAGATGCGTTATATGGTAGGAGATGTAGATATCCTATTGGCTGGTTTGAGGTTGTGGAAGCTGAGTTGATAGGACCAGACCTCGTGCATCAGGCTATGGAAAAGCTTAAGCTCATTAAAGATCGATTGACAAAGGCCAGAGTCGTCAAAAGTCCTACTCGGACATTCGTCGCAGAGATTTGGAGTTCAAAGAAGATGATTTGGTATTCTTGAAGGTTTCCCGTATAAAGGGTATAATGCGGTTTGGAAAGAAAGGAAAATTGGGTCCTAGGTATGTTTGACCGTACATAATCATTCAAAGGATTGGTCAGGTGGTGTACAAGCTTGAGCTACCACCCGAGATGTCATTAGTACACTCAGTATTTCATGTGTCTATGTTGAAGAACGTATTCGGAGATTCATTGCTTATCGTACTGAGGGTGCAACGATTCCTCAAACTGATATTCTGGTTCCACCTCCAGCCCTAGTTTCTGGTTCCGGTATTTTTGATGGGGATCTTAGGGGAGCCATAAAGATGTTGACACTGATAAGGGCTTCCCAAACAAAGAGATCAAATGTTGCACCCACTTCATCTAGCGAACAAAGGGATTCTACTGGTTCTAGGGTGAACATATTTCTTCAGTTAGATCCTCTAGTGTTCACGGGTGCTAGTCTCGAGAACGACACCCAGGACATCATTGATGAGATGCACAAGACTCTCTGAGTTATGTGCGCTACTGAGATAGAGGGAGTGGAGTTGGCCGCCTACCGCCTAAAATGGGTGGCCTATTCTTAGTTTGAGCTGTGGGAGGACTCCCATGAGGAGCGGAGCCTTTCAGCGAGGTGGCGTGAGTTTGCTGATCCCTTCATGGACCATTCCTTGGCTGCCGAGACTAGGGTATCCCATGCCGAAAAATTTGAGAACCTTAAATAAGGTAGCAAGAGAATGTCGGAGTACCACATGGAGTTCGCGCGCCTGTCGAAGTATGCTATTCACATGTCACGTACGATGTAGGCTAGAGTACATCGATTTTGCGAAGGGCCTTAGCCTCTTGGTTATAAATGAGGTCGCTACAACTGCCTTGAAATCTAACATGAACTATGGGAATATGGTGGCATTTACTCAAGCTACAGAGAACCGTAAATTGAAGAACAAAAATAAGCGAGAGGGCAGCAGTAAGGCCCAGCCCACGGGCAACCTTAGAGATTCATTTGGTGGTGGTAGGTCATCATTCAAGGGAGGGTCTTCAGGGCCATCTTAGTCATTTTCTTAGTCTTCAGTCAGTGCACCACTATTAGGGCCCAATCAGTAGCAGGGGAGTCATTTCAGTCCCAGTCAGGGCAATAGGGGACCCCACAACCAGGGCCAATTAGGAGGGAGATTCCAACAGTAGCGGAGGCCCCCATGCCCCATGTGTGGGAATATTCACTTGGGGATTTGCTACATGGACCTATCCATATGCTACGGGTGTGGATTGAGGGGTCATATTCAGAGTGAGTGTCATTCATCCGCCATGGGTGCAGGCAGGGGCACAACACATCCATCCAATTCTGCATCTACTATATCCTAAGCACCCCCTCTAGCTCGAGGCACTCCAACACCCGTAGGGTGTGGTGCAACTAGGGGTGATGCGCAGTGTTTGGGAGGACCCAACCGTTTCTATGCTATGAGTGGTCGCCAAAGTGCAGAGGCTTCTCCAGACATTGTCACATGTATATTGACTATCCAATCTCATGACATGTATGCTCTTGTTGATCCCGCTTCCACTTTGTCCTATGTTATTTCTTATGTTACTATGGAATTTGGGATAGAACCGGAAGAACTTCATGAGTCGTTCTCTATATCTACTCTTGTTGGCGAATCTATTATGGCCGCATAGGTTTATAGGGGTTGTGTTGTCATGGTACGTGGTCGGGATACCGTAGCTGATCTAATTAAATTGGGGATGGTTTATTTTGATGTAATAAAGGGAATAGATTGACATTATTCATGTTTTTCCAAGCTCGATTGCCGAACTAGAACTGTGAGGTTTGAATTTCCAAATGAGCCAGTTGTTGAATGGAAGGGGATAATGTGATGCCAAAAGGTAGGTTTATTTCTTACCTTAAGTACACGAAGATGATTAACAAAGGGTGTATCTATCATTTGGTATGGGTCACAGACACCGATGCTAAGGCACCTATACTAGAGTCTATTCCAGTTGTGAATGAATTTCCGGAGGTCTTTACTGAGGAGCTCCCTGGTATTCTGCCAGACAGAGAGATTGATCTTCGGATTGATGTCATGCCAGGCAAGCAACCTATACCTATTCCGCCGTACAGTATGGTACCAGCTGAATTGAAGGAGATAAAGGAACAATTGAAAGATTTATTAGAGAAGGGTTTCATCCAACCGAGTGTGTCACCCTAGGGCACACCAGTTATCTTTCTAAGAAAGAAAGATGGGTCATTAATGATGTGTATTGACTGTCAGTAGCTCAACAAAGTCACAATAACGAACAAGTACCCATTACCAAGAATAGATGATTTGTTTGATCAGCTACAGGGTGCTAGGTAATTTTCCAAAATTGATTTACAGTTCGGGTATCACAAATTGAAGATCAAGGAGCAGGATATTCCGAAAACAACTTTTAGGACTCGGTATGGACACCTTGAATATCTTGAAATGTATTTTGGGCTAACAAATGCCCTAGCAACTTTCATGGATCTTATGAATCAGGGTTTTTGCCTTTTCTTGACTCCTTTGTGATAGTGTTCATTGACAATATTCTTGTATGTTCACGAAGTCGAGAGGACCATGCCAATAATCTCATGGTCGTTCTGCAGACTCTTCATCAGCACCAATTGTACGCGATGTTTTCAAAATGTGAATTTTTTCTTGAATCTATCAGATTCTTGGGTCATGTCATCTCCAAAGAAGGATTTAAGGTTGATCCCCAAAAGATTGCAGTTGTGAAGAATTGGCCTAAACCTACAACTCCAATAGAGATTCGCAGTTTCAGGGATTGCGGGGTATTACAGAAAGTTTATGGAAGGGTTATTTACTATTTCACCTCCGTTGACTAAGTTGACATAGAAGGACATTAAGTTTCAATGTTCTGATTCTTGTAAAAAGAGCTTCCAGGAGTTAAAATTAAGATTGACTACGACACTGGTGTTGACCCTACCTTAGGGTACAAATGGGTTTATGGTATATTGTGATGCTTCAAGGATTGAGTTTGGGTGTGTATTAATGCAAGATGGTAAGGTTATAGCTTATTCTTCTAAGCAACTCAAGAATCGTGAAAAGAACTATCCAACACATGACTTAGAACTTGCGGCAATGGTTTTGAATTGAAGATTTTGCGTCATTATTTGTACGGGGTCCACGCGAATGTATTCATGGACCACAAGAGACTTTAATATATTTTCAAACAGAAGGAGCTGAGTCTGAGGCAAAGAAGATGGCTTGATATACTCAAAGGTTCGGTCATCGATATTCTATATCATTCGAGGAAGGTTAATGTTGTGGCGGATGCTCTTAACCAGAAATCTATGGGAAGTTTGGCTCACTTGGAGTATATCAGAGGCCGTTGGTTAGGGTAGTTCACCAGTTAGCTAGCTTGGGAGTTTTTCTTGCGGACTCTAGTGAAGGAGGGGTAATTGTGCGAAATAGGGCTGGATCATTGCTTGTTGTGGAAGTCAAAGAGAAGCAATATGACGATCCATTGTTCGTACAAATGAAGGAGGTGATTCATAAACATAAAAATATGGCTTTTCTCTTGGCATAGATTATGGTACACTAAGGTACGAAAGGAAGCTATGTGTTCCAAATATAGATGGTCTCTGGGAAAGAATCATGACCAAGGCCCACAGTTCCAGGTATTCCGTACACCCAGGATCTACAAATACGTATCATGGTCTCAAGGAAGTCTATTGGTGGAATGACATGAAAAAGGAATGGGGTGGCCTTTGTGGCAAGGTGTCCCAGTTGTCAGCAAGTAAAGGCCGAACACCAACAACCTGGTGGGTTGGCACAAAACATAGAAATTCCAATGTGGAAGTGGGAAATTATTAATATGAACTTTGTGGTAGGACTACCGCGCACTCCGCGCAAGTTTGACTCAATTTTAGTAATTGTGGATTGACTCAAAAAATCAGCATAATTCTTTCTAGCTAAATCTACCAACACAGCAGAACATTTTGCTCAATTGTATATCAAGGAAATAGTCAGGTTGCATGGCACACCGGCTTCTATCATTTTTGATCGCGGGGCTCAACTCACAACTAACTTTTGGAGTAAACTTTAGCAAAGTTTGGGTACTCAGGTGAATCTTAGTACAACCTTTCATCCACTGACCGACGGGCAGGCAGAGCGAACTATTCAGACGCTTGAAGATATGTTGCGTGCTTGTGTTCTTGAGTTCAAGGGTAGTTGGGATTACCATTTTCCACTCATAGAATTTTCTTAGGACAACAACTATCATCCTAGTATTCAGATGGCAACATTTGACACGTTCTATGTTAGGAGATGTAAATCTTCCGTTGCAAATATTTGGAGTTCAAAGAAGATGATTGGGTATTCTTGAAGGTTTCCCTCATGAAGGGTATAATGCATTTTGGAAAAAACGGAAAATTGAGTCCGAGGTATGTCTGGCAGTACAAAATCATTCAAATGATTGGTCAGGTGGAGCACAAGCTTGAGCTATCTCTTGAGATGTCTTAGTACACCCAATATTTCATGTGTCTATGTTAAATAAAGTAGTCAGAGAACCGTCGCTTATCGTACCAGTGCAGACTATTGAGGCTAATGAGGAAATGTCATATGAAGAAATTCCCATTGCCATTTTTGATAGGCAAGTCCAAAAGTTGCGGAATAAAGAGATTGCCTCCGTGAAGGTGTTATGGAAAAACCAACAGGTTTAAGAGGATACTTGGGAGGACGAGAAAGAGATGAAGAAAAAGTATCCTTACTTGTTTGAATAACTATGTAATCTTTCTATGAAACTGTCGCCTATGAATTTTTGTATCACTTGTTCAGTTGATGTAAATGTGTTCCTTTCAGATTACATGTTAGTTTTGAGGCTATGTTTGGTGTTGTTTTGTGTGATGTTACGTCATTGGATTATGTATATATTGTTAGGATGTGTTTCTGGGGTTCTCTGGCAGGTGGATAGGGTCACTTACAGGGGAAACACTAGTGAAATTTTTTGAAATTTAGGAAGTTAGTCAAATTTGGGACTGCTAGTGTGTGGTATGGAAATTGAGTCGCATCAGATGCTAATAGTGAACCTTTACCCTCATTTGAGGATGAATGATCTTAAGTGGGGGAGGATGTAAGGCCCCGTAAAATCTTTCCTAAAACCCGACGTTTCATAGTGCCGAGGTAGGCGTATGTATTAATGATAGTCGCAGTTCGGACTTTTTGGGTAGAATAGTGTGGTGGGGAGTTGAAGGAAAATTTTAGGCAGAAAAGGGCATTCTGCGGCCAATTATGCGGCCGCATAATCACTCTGTGGGCCGCAAAATGGCGGCAAAGCGAGGTAGTCATTTTGGCCATTTTTGGATATCATTTCGTGGACCATTATGCTACCGCAAAATAATTTTGCGGGCCGCACAGTGACCGCATAACCATCTTGGAAAGTTTGCAAAGGGAGTTTCTGCGGCGCATTGTTTGATCACAAAACAGGTCTTCAGACCCCATAACGGTCGTAGAATGGAGCAGACAAGCCCAGTTCCGGAGGGCCATTTCATGGACAAAAAAAGCATTATAAAGTCGCATATGCGACTGCAGATCCTATCCCTGAGCTTCATTTTTGGGTTCTTATAACCCGACCCTACTTCGATTAAATAGACGCAATGGACCATTTTTGAGCTAAAACCTAGTATTTTGAGAGTGAGAGAGTGCCCTATAGTGGGGGAGTGAACTTCAACAAATTGTCCTTCAACTCTTGCTATTAACAAGGAATACTCACTAGGTCTTAATCCTAAGAGGTAAGATTCTACACCCTAACCCTTAATTTCGAGATTCAACTAAAAATGGGTAATTACAAGAAAATCCTTGGGTATGAGTGTTGTTTATTTTGCATGTATGTGTTATCAAAGTGTTTAGGAAGGTTCTAAGCTAAAAATGGTAAATAATGGGTTGTGGGATAATGGAATCTCCATGAAAGGACCTTGAAACCTTAATGCACACCTACTGTTTGATAAAATTCTCAAATGAGCTAGAACCATGATCATCTTCCTAATTTTGGTTCAACTTGTTATATTTCTAAAATATATTGAAGTGACTACGAATTCCGGGACAATTTAGATTTAAGGAAGCTCAATTGTTGTATGTTGGCTAAACTCGTTTCTTAGAATTATATCCCACGGTGTTCATGTAAGTTATGTAAGAACCTAGTTGGTCATTATGAACTTGGCTATTCCAATGAAAGTTTTGTTCTTTGAGTATGGTGTTTGAGGTATAGCCAGGGCCTTGTTGCTGGAACTATAATTATACTCTGTTGTATCACATTGAGGCTCTGTAGACATAGTGTGGGTGGTATGTTGGTATGGGGATTGTCAAATTGGTAATGTTGTAATTTTATCACATGTTCCACATCAATCTAGGAAAGAGTATGTATTTTGAAACATATAAATGATGTAACTACTAATAACGAATTTGAGTTGTTGTTTACTTAAACCTCCTCACAGCATAATTAATGAATTGGATGTCACTGTTATTTCTAAGCAAGTTCGGGTATAAGGTATTGTACATGCTTTCTCAGCCGGGTTATCTCGGTTGAGCGACGGTCGCGCTCCCCGAGTTTTGGGCGTGACAATACGATATTTGGATAAAAAGATATAAGCGTTGGAAGAAGGGCCAATGATAGGATGCAAAGGTAGCACTTCTTTGACTTTTCAAAAGGTTATATATATATATATATAAGTTTTAAATCGTCTGTCTCTTTATTTTTTCATAAAACACGATCAGAGCACCCCCACAAACTTACCCTTAATCTCTCTAGAAGTGTTAAAAATAATATTAACATCCCGAGTACTAAAGCAAGAAGCGATAACATTAGAATGATTCCTACAAAGTAAGTATCGCTATATCGGCTCACTTTTTCTTTGTAGTTTGAGTTTTGGAAGGTACTTCATAGTTACGAAAAGGCCTACTTTCTATATATAAGATTTTAAATATAAAGGAAGGTTGATAAATTTGTTTCCTAATAGTGATAACTCATGGAACGGTGATCGGAAGTCTTGAGTTCCATTTATTTCACTTTTAATGGACTGTTTTGTAATCTACTCGCATTGGAATCTTGTTGATGTTTTATTAGGTTCTGGAGGAAAAATGATATAGAGAAACACCACATAATGATGTAATAGTGGGCTGATCGTCTGTCGTTACTATTTTTAGGTTGTTTGACACTACTTTGGTTGCCGTTTTATGGATGAAGTGATTAGGGTGTGTGGGCTGTTTTGTGGTATATTAAGATGGAGATAAGGTTAAAAAATGATGCATACATGTTATTGTTATGTGTTCATGTTATTTTTGTTGGTATATGGTATTGGAGTAGGTCCTTGTTACAAGGGGAATGCTGCCCAAATTTACGTAAATGAGATACTAATTTAAGTTACAGATTTAGCCTTTACTCAACACTGATTTTGAATCTCCTTATGTTGTGGTAGATTGAGTTGAGTTATTTGCAGAATTGTTTAGATGGTATTAAGGACTCAACATAGTTAAGGTATGTTAAGGCTAAACTTTTCCTTCATTTTAGCATGATCCCGTTAATACATGCGTTTAATAACGAGGCATAAAGAAAAGTTTGTACTTCTGAATTTATGNGATAACGAGTCTGGGCCCGTTTACCAAAAACATTGACTGACGTCAACTTTATTCAGATTTCTAATACAAAATTATCTTTTTATCAGTTTTCACATAAAGGCTTCCTGGCACACGCCCGGGCTGCGCACGCAAATCGAGGTGAGACAAAAAGAGGTTTTCACAACCTCAGAACACATAATTAGCTAGAATATACGGGATGACCTTTTGGGTCATCACAAACGACCAGCCCAATATTACATCATTATTTGGTATTTCTCCATATCGTTTCTCCTCCAAAGTCCATAAAACATCAACAAGAGGCCAATGCGAGTGGATTAGAAAATAGTCCACTAAAAGTGAAATAAATGGAACTCACAACTTTCGATCACCATCCCTTGATATATATATATATATATATATATATATATATTGACTAGAAGAAGACAATACTCAATTGATTGTATAAAGTCCCGATGAGGGAGAATACTGCAACTTATGAGACTATGATAATGTACATATATTCAGGAGTACAAACTTCTCTTTATGCCTCAATATCAAATGCATGTAGTTACATGATCATGCCAAAATAAAGGATAGGTTTAGCCTTAACATACCTTAACTCCTTTGAGTACTTAATACCATCAAAACAATTCTCCAAAAATCTCAACTAAATATACCGCAACATAAGGAGATTCAAAATCAGTGCCGAGTAAAGTCTAAATCCGTAACATAAACTAGTAGCTCGTTTATGTAAATTTGGGCAGCATCCCCCTTGTAACAAGGACCTCCTCCAATACCATATACCAACAAAAATAACAAAAACACAACAATAACAACATGTATGCATCATTTTTCAACCTTACCTCTATCACAATATACCACAAAATAGCCCACACACCCTAATCACTTCATACATAAAACGGCAACCAAAGTAGTGTCAAACAACCTAAAAATAGTAACAACGAACAACCATCCCACTATTACATCGTTATGTGGTGTTTCTCCATATATTTTCTCCTCCAGAAGCCAATAACACATCAAGAAGAGGCCAATGCGAGGAGATTACAAAACAATCCACTAAAGGTGAAATAAATGGAACTTACGACTTTCGATCGCCGTCCCCTTTATATATATATATATATATATATAAAGGGGACGGCGATCGAAAGTCGTAAGTTCCATTTATTTCACCTTTAGTGGATTGTTTTGTAATCTCCTCGCATTGGCCTCTTCTTGATGTGTTATTGGCTTCTGGAGGAGAAAATATATGGAGAAACACCACATAACGATGTAATAGTGGGATGGTTGTTCGTTGTTACTATTTTTAGGTTGTTTGACACTACTTTGGTTGCCGTTTTATGTATGAAGTGATTAGGGTGTGTGGGCTATTTTGTGGTATATTGTGATAGAGGTAAGGTTGAAAAATGATGCATACATGTTGTTATTGTTGTGTTTTTGTTATTTTTGTTGGTATATGGTATTGGAGGAGGTCCTTGTTACAAGGGGGATGCTGCCCAAATTTACATAAACGAGCTACTAGTTTATGTTACGGATTTAGACTTTACTCGGCACTGATTTTGAATCTCCTTATGTTGCGGTATATTTAGTTGAGATTTTTGGAGAATTGTTTTGATGGTATTAAGTACTCAAAGGAGTTAAGGTATGTTAAGGCTAAACCTATCCTTTATTTTGGCATGATCATGTAACTACATGCATTTGATATTGAGGCATAAAGAGAAGTTTGTACTCCTGAATATATGTACATTATCATAGTCTCATAAGTTGCAGTATTCTCCCTCATCGGGACTTTATACAATCAATTGAGTATTGTCTTCTTCTAGTCAATATATATATATATATATATATATATATATATCAAGGGATGGTGATCGAAAGTTGTGAGTTCCATTTATTTCACTTTTAGTGGACTATTTTCTAATCCACTCGCATTGGCCTCTTGTTGATGTTTTATGGACTTTGGAGGAGAAACGATATGGAGAAATACCAAATAATGATGTAATATTGGGCTGGTCGTTTGTGATGACCCAAAAGGTCATCCCGTATATTCTAGCTAATTATGTGTTCTGAGGTTGTGAAAACCTCTTTTTGTCTCACCTCGATTTGCGTGCGCAGCCCGGGCGTGTGCCAGGAAGCCTTTATGTGAAAACTGATAAAAAGATAATTTTGTATTAGAAATCTGAATAAAGTTGACGTCAGTCAATGTTTTTGGTAAACGGGCCCAGACTCGTTATCTGACGGTCCCGGAGGGTCCGTAGAAAAATATGGGACTTGGGCGTATGCCCAAAATCGAATTCCGAGGTCCCAAGTCCGAGAAATGAATTTTAAAGAAAATTATTTTCTGAAAAAATATAAAGGTTTTTGAAAATGAAATTTGAGGTGAAACCTGTGATATCAGGCCCGTATCATGGTTCCGGTACAGGTTCGATATGTTTTATATTTGTTATCTATCAAGTTTGGTAATAAACAGACTTGGTTTGACGTGATTCGAACCTTAAATGCAAAATTTGAGGTTTAAAAAGTTTTGAGAACTTTTATGGATTTGGAGGTTTAATATGATGTTTATGATATTATTTTGGTGTTTTGATTACTCGAATAAGTCCGTAGGATATTTTTGAGGTTGTGCGTATATTTGGTTTTGAGCCCCGAGGGCTCGGGTGTGTTTCAGATAGGGTTCAGGTCCATTTTCTCTCATTTTCTGCTGTTGTTTCTACTATCTGGTGGCCTCTTCTATGCAATCGCATATACAAATCCGCGATCGCATAGTGTAAAATAGACTATCCCAGTTTCCTTAATCGCGATCGCACAACTTGTAGACTCCACTCTACGCAATTGCATACACACGTTCGCGATCGTACAATGCTATTTTGGCAGTGGCCATTGCTTCTTTTATGCGATCGCAATAATTGGCCCGCGATCACATTGAAGAAAAAGTACCTGGGCAGTGACCATAAGTCTCTTCTATGTGATCGCATCAACCCATTCGCGATCGCATAGTACCTTTTTGCCAGCAACATTTTTTCTTCGATGCGATGGCGTCCTTGTGTCCGCGATCGCAATGCTTTAAATCACTGGGAAGAATATAAACTTCCAAAAATCGGGGTTTCACCATTTTAAACATATTTTGACTTTTAGAACTCGGTTTTGGGTGATTCTTGGAGGGTTTTCAAAAAAATCAAATGGGTAAGTATTCTTCCACAAGAATTAAATATATTTCATGCATTAGTTCTTGTTTTTATCATTTAATTTGTGATTTCGGTTGAGGGGATTGTGAATTTTGAAAGAAATTTCATAATTTGAATGATCAAATGTCATCGGAATTGGATAAATTTAGTATGGGTGAACTCGTATCGGAATGGTAATCAGAATTTGTAAAATTGTCGGGTTCCAAGGTACGGTCCGGGGNTTATAAATTTTCAAAGATTGAAACTTTATTATTCGGAATCGTTCCTTATAGGTTTTATATGTATTTTGAAGTTGTTTTAGTTGATTTTGAGACGTCCGGAGGACTTCCCACCCGAGAAGTCTATTTTTGAGTACCGGATTGTCGTCTTTGAGGTAAGTATCTTGCCTAACCTTGTGTGGAGGAACTACCCCTTAGGATTGAGTCTTCTATGTTGATTGTAGTCCGCGTACGCAAGGTGACGAGTGCGTACTCGAACTTATTTGCAAATAGATTGCTCTTTCGGGGTTTTACGTCCTTATGTTCCCCGTATATGAAGTTCACTTGTTATATCTGAATTACTGATTCCTATTTTCATCTCTTCCTGCTCATATTAGAAGTACTTGCCTAGCATTCCTTGTGTCTTATTTGATCTTATTTGACTTAAATGAAGACTTTTCTTTCCCTACCGTTATATTATATCTTTCTTCATACAGTGCCTATCTGACTAAAAGTAGTATAATCTCGCCCTATAAATGTCTAACAAGTAATTGGAATATCTATATATTGGTCTAGCATGCCCGTGAGTCGTACATTGTGATTTAAATGATTTTCCTCTTAAGTACTACTTAGGTTTAATTGATGACCGCCCATGTTGATGGTATTCTTTGATGCTTCCTATTTACTGAGCATTTGTTCAAACTGAGTTTATTCAGTGAAGCTAATTGTCTAAGTGAGATTGGTTATAGCTGATTCCCTTGCCGAGATGATTTGGTTTCTTCGTTGCGAACTTGAATATATAGAATCGTTGCTATATTTACCATGTTTTCCGCTTGTTATGTTGTTTTCTCTTTGTGGTTGGCATTCCTTTCAGTGGCTACTTCTTATGAGTGAGTTTTTACCATTTTTGTGATTTAAGCCTTTGTATTGATTTGCTCATCGCACTTTTCATTCGGTCTTGTTTTCTTTTCCGCCGGTTGTGGAAATATATGTTGTTTATGTCGCATTCTGGTTGTTTTCCTCAGTGGCTGCATTGCATATTTCAATTGGGACTACGGACCGAGATCCGGGAGCTTTCCCCCTAGTGCATTGCATATTTAAATTGGGACTACGGATCGAGATCCTGAAGCTTTACCCCTGTACCGCACTACATATTTAAATTGGGACTACAGACAGAGATCCGGGAGCTTTCCTCCTCTACCGCATCGCATATTTAAATTGGGACTACGGATAGAGATCCGGGAGCTTTTCCCTGGTACAACATCGCATATTTAAATTGGGACTACGGACGAGATTCCGGGAGCTTTCCTCATGTACTGAGTTGCATGATAAATTCTGAGTTGCGGACTGAGTTTCGATGGTTTTATCATTGAGGAGATTTGGATCAAAAGATATATATATATATTAAAAAGTATAGCTGAAAAGCAATTATCTCCAGGAAAAGTTATGTCTGAAGGACTTCTATTTCGAAAGTATATTTGAAAAGTATTTATCTTGCAGAAAAATTATATTTGAAAGAGCAGTATTTGGGAAAGTATATTTTAAACATCACGTATTTTGATGATATTTGAAAGAGCAGTATTTGGGAAAGTATATTTGAACACCACGTATTTTGAGGAGACTAGGCTTTAAATATTTCTTTTTATAAAAATATATAAATATACATTCAGAGAAAGTATGTTTCAAAGAAGAAATTTCTCTATTCCGAAATGATTATATATTTAAAGCTTTCAAAACAAACTCACAATTTAAAGGTTTTCACTTGAAGATTTGACGAGTTTTATTGAGTATATTGGCTAAGGCCCGACGTGAATAAATTGATGCAGTGTTGAGTTGCTAGTGTTTTATTGGGTTGTGGTTTCCGACATTTGGCTTGAATTATTTCCATTCTCTTTCCATATTTCTATTATGCTGTTCGTTGATCGTAATTATTGAATTTTCTTCCGTATTATTCGATTGTATCGTTAATTATATTGATAAATCCTTAGATAGATATTATGTTTCGGTCATTTATACATTTATGCCTCTTACTTATTAGATCGGTGGTGTCTTGACTAGTCTTCATCACTACTTCACTGAGGTTAGTCTTGATACTTACTGGGCACTGCTGTGGTGTGATCATACTACGCTTCTGCACCTTTTTGTGTGCAGATCCAGGTTATTGTTGTTAGTAGATGTGCAGATCATTACTGAGGAGACTCAAGGTAACCTGCTGCTATGTTCGCATGCTTCAGAGTCACTTTCCTATTTTATTTTTATTCAACTGTACTTACTTATTCCTAGACAGTTGTATTTAGATTTGGTAGAAAGATTTCATAGAGCTTATGACTTGAATTTACTGGGTTTCGGGAAATTGTAAACTCTGTCAAGATGTCTATATTGAGATTCTTATAATTCCTTTATAATTGTTGTTTTTCAATTGAAATGTTAGGCTTACCTAGTCCCTAAGACTAGGTGCCATCACGACACCCAACAGAGGGAAATTTGGGTCGTGACAAGTTGGTATCAGAGCTCTAGGTTCATAGGTACTACGATTCATAAGCGAGTTTAGTAGAGTCTTGCAGATTGGTATGAAGACGTCTGTACTTATCTTCGAAAGGTTACAGAACTATTAGGACAAGTTCACTTCATTCACTCCCATCGTGCGAGTTCATTTATCTTCAAGGTTGAAATTATTATTCCATTCTGTCACCTATGGTGAGGACACGAGCTGCGGTTGCTGATGATGTTACCCGAAGAAAACGCCGCAAGGGTCAGAGACAGAGGCAAAGGAGGAGCACGTGCCGCAGTTAAGATGCCTACCAGAGCAGCTCTGAGGAGTCGCTAGTAGTTCTAGTTGAGGGACAGGTACTGGGGGTTCCTAATGCTACCCTGGACTTCAGGAGGTCGGGGCATTGTTTTTTAGTACAATTGGTACATTAACTCAGGAAGGGATGATTCTAGTGCACCAATTGCTTCACGGATCAGGGGAGGAGTTCAGACTCCCAACGTCCACAATACAGAGCAGTGATATCATATTGGTCAGGTTCCAGTTGCCATGGTAGCACGACATGTGGTTTCATTTCAGCTCGTGGTTAGGGCAGTAGCATCGGAGGAAGAATACCTTTGACTTGAGAAGTACAAGAAGTACCACCCTTCTGTCTTTCAGTGGATTGGCGACAGATGGTACCCATGTTTCCTGGAAGGGTGTCACTATAATCTTCGTACTTCGGGTATTGTGGAGACGAGCAATATTGCTTTTGTCACGCCTCAGGTTAATAGTAGTGGGTTGATTAGTGGCGGTGGCATATGAGTTGGGGTAACCTGGCCGAGTTAGCTTCACTAGCGTGGATTCAGTTTTTGAAGATGTTTTGAGGGCGGTTGCACCTCAGTTCCGTCGGGATGTACGACACACAGAGTTTGAGCAGTTGCGTCAAGGTGCTATGTCACTATTGGAGTATGCCGTTAGATTCAATGAGTTGGCCAGATATACACCTTACTTGATTGCTTCAGTTAGGAGGTGAGTCCTTAGATTCATTGAGGGACTTAGACATGGTAAATCTTTGGTCAACCAGTTCAGTTGCATTACCAGCTTCGCGTGGGATCTAATCAGGTACTCCGGGGTTTCGAAGGATCCATATTGTATGTCTTCCATACCACGTCGGCAGAGAGATTGTTTTCAGTGTGGAGATGTTATCCACAGGGTGAGAGATTGTTCTAGGATTCAGGTAAGGTATGTTATAGCAGGGTATTCAGGTGGGTAAAGGGCTCCCAATAGTGGGGAGGCCCGACCCGTTGATGTGTTGCACCTAGTAGGCTAGAGGCCATCGTGCCAGATATCATCACCCAGGTATGGCTTGCTGTGCTAAAGTGAGGTACCATTGTATTTCACTATAGTCCTGTTGGTCAGGACGAGTTTCCATTATTTGTTGTTTCATATATGAGTGAGTTTCACGTTTTGCACTCTATTTTTTTGTGCTTGCTCCTATTGGGAGATTCGATGAGTAGTAGCCCGTGTCTATCATTGTTTTATTCATCCTTGCTAGTGGTGAAACTGGAAGTGAGTCCATGTTGTCTTTCGTGGTAAGCTTTATGTCATTCTCCTAAGTATTTTGTTTTCGAGCTGTGATTTGATACTCCATTGAGATGTGACTAAGTGAGCGCAATGATTTTGATAGCCTAGATGAATTAGTGGGAGATTTATATTGGTATGATATATATTCTACATGTGGCATAGAGTTGAGGGTGAGACCCTCGTGATTCTTTGTGATTTGATATGTTTTGACCGGGCTGAGTACCGGAGTGAAAGTTATATCAGAATGGGATCCTTGTGATTTGTTCATATGCTTTTCTTCTTCCTTGTTATATTGATTTTGGTAAGTCAGTATTGTTAGAGAGTTACGCCTATTGGGCTTATTTTATAGTACCTTTATATGCTTCTATTTTTCATACTCAGTCATTTCGTTATGTGCTTCTTTAGTTTAGCTCGCGGGATGTGTGCCCGGTGGTGTTAATAGTGACTCGGTGATTCGGGTGTCTAATAATGATGTCTTCGTGTTTATTGCATCATTATCGGTATTATGGGATTTGGAAACAAAGTTCTTATATATATGGGACTAATTGCCAATGTTGAGTTGATTTCGGGCAGTTATTGTGATCAAAAGTGCTATTGAGCCTATGTGTGATGTACTATGTTGTTTGGCCATGCTTGTGGGTGTAGACATGAGTTGATGCAGCTGGTTGAGGCTAAAGCCGGATATGGAATTAGAATCGCGTCTTTTGGAAATGAGAGAAGGTGAAGAATTGAGGTGTGAGGCTTATCAATGGTGATAAGAAGGATATATGCAGTTGTGATGGTGTCATCATGCTTATGTAGGTTGGGGTGACGTGGGATCACCCGAGGGTGTGTTTTGGAAATGCGCAATCAGTGATTGGATGAGTTCAAAGTGAATCTTAGCACGTTCGAGGACGAACGTTTGTTTAAGAGGGGGAGATTGTGATGACCCAAAAGGTCATCCTATATATTGTAGCTAATTATGTGTTCCGAGGTCCTCAAAAACGTCCTTGTATCTCACCTCAATTTGCGTGCACAGCCCGGGCATGTAGCCGGGAAGCCTTTATGTGAAAAACAGATAAAAATGATAATTTTGTATTAGAAATTTGAATAAAGTTGACTTCAGTCAACATTTTTGGTAAACAGACCTGGACCCGTGATTTGATGGTGCCGAAGGGTCCGTAGAAAAATATGGGACTTGGGCGTATGCCCGGAATAGAATTCCCAGGTCCCAAGTCCGAGAAATGAATTTTCAAAGAAAATTATTTTCTAACAAAGATAAAGGTTTTTGAAAATGAAATTTGAGGTGAAACTTGTGATCTCGGGCCCGTATCATGGTTCCGGAGCCCGGATACAAGTTCGATATGT
The DNA here is from genome assembly GCA_005239525.1 of Nicotiana knightiana. Taxonomy (NCBI): domain Eukaryota; kingdom Viridiplantae; phylum Streptophyta; class Magnoliopsida; order Solanales; family Solanaceae; genus Nicotiana; species Nicotiana knightiana. Next base: position 262,356 of record ML371876.1, on the reverse strand, counting down.
TTTATATGTGTCATCTGTTAGGTTTGGTAATAAATGGACTTGGTTTGATGTGATTCGGACCTTAAATGCAAAATTTGAAGTGTAAAAAGTTTTGAGAATTTTTATGGATTTGGAGGTTTAATCCAATGTTTATGATGTTATTTACGTGCTTTGATTACTCGAATAAGTCCGTAGGATGTTTTTGAGGTTATGCGTATATTTGGTTTTGAGCCTCGAGGGATCGGGTGTGTCTCGGATAGGGTTCAGGTCCGTTTTCATTCATTTTCCTCTGTTGTTTCTGCTATATGGTGTCCTCTTCTATGCGATCGCATAGACAAATCCGCGATTGCATAGTAGAAAATGGACCAGCCCAGTTTCCTTAATCGCGATCGCACAGTCCACTTCGGGATCACACAACTTGTAGACTCCACTCTACACGACCGCATACACACGTTCGTGATCACAAAATGCTATTTTGGCAGTGGCCATTTCTTCTTCTATGCGATCACAATAATTGGCCCGCGATCGCATTGAACAAAAAGTACCTGGGCACTGGCCATAAGTCTCTTCTATGCGATCACAACAACCCATTCGCGATCGCAGAGTACCTTTTTTCCAGCAACATTTTTTCTTCAACGCGATCGCGTCCTTGTGTCCGCGATCGCAATGCTTTAAATCACTGGGCAGAATATAAACTTCCAAATATCGGGGTTTCACCATTTTAAACATATTTTGACTTCTAGAACTCGGTTTTGGGCGATTCTTTGAGGGGTTTTCACACAAATCGAATGGATAAGTGTTCTTCCACTATAATTAAATATATTTCATGAATTAGTTCTTTTTTTATCATTTAATTTGTGATTTAGGTTGAGGGGATTGTGGGTTTTGAAAGAAAACTTCAAAAATGGAAATTTCATGATTTGAATGACCGAATGTTATCGGAATTTGATAAATTTAGTATGGGTGAACTCGTATTGGAATGGGTAATCAGAATTTGTAAAATTTGTCGGGTTCCGAGGTGCGGGCCTTGGGGGGGGGGGTCGACTTTTGGGTCGATTCTTATAAAATTCCAAAGATTGAAACTTTATTTTTCGGAATCGTTCCTTATATGTTTTATATGTATTTTGAAGTTATTTTAGTTGATTTTGAGCCGTACAGAGGCTTTCCCGCCCGAGACGTCTATTTTTGAGTACCGGGTTGTCGTCTTTGAGGTAAGTATCTTGCCTAACCTTGTGTGGGGGAACTACCCCTTAGGATTGAGTCTTTTATGTTGATTGTAGTCCGCGTATGCGAGGTGACGAGTGCGTACTCGGACTTATTTTCAAATAGATTGCCCTTTAGGGATTTCAGGTCTTTATGTTCCCCGTATATGAAGTTCACTTGTTATATCTGAATTCCTGATTCCTATTTGCATCTCTTCCTGCTCAAATTAGAAGTACTTGCCTAGAATTCCTTGTTTCTTATTTTGATCTTATTTGATTTAAATGAAGACTTTGCTTTCCCTACCGTTATATTATATCTTTCTTCATACATTGCCTATCTGACTAAAACAAGTCTAATCTCGCCCTATGAATGTCTAACAAGTAGTTGGAATATCTATACGTTGGTCAAGCATGCTTGTGAGTCGTACATTGTGATTTAAATGATTTTCTTCTTAAGTACTACTTATGTTTAATTGATGACCGTCCATGTTGATGGTATTCTTTGATGCTGCCTATTTACTGAGCATTTGTTCAAACTGAGTTTATTCGGTGAAGCTAATTTTCTAAGTGAGATTGGTTATAGTTGATTCCCTTGCCTGGATGATTTGGTTTCTTGGTTGAGAACTTGAATATATAGATTCGTTGCTATATTTGCCTTGTTTTCCCCTCGGTATGCTGTTTTCTCTTTGTGCTTGGCATTCCTTTCAGTGGCTACTTCTTATGAGTGAATTTTTACCATTTTTGTGATTTAAGTCGTTGTATTGATTTTCTCATCGCACTTTGCATTCGGTCTTATTTTCTTTTGCGACGCTTGTGGAAATATATGTTGTTTCTGTCGCATTCTGGTTGTTTTCCTCAGTGGCTGCATTGCATATTTAAATTGGAACTAAAGACTGAGATCTGGGAGCTTTCCCCCTGTACTGCATTGCATATTTAAATTGGGACTACGGATAGAGATCCGGGAGCTTTCCCCCTGTACATCATCGCATATTTTAATTGGGACTACGGACGAGATTCCAGGAGCTTTCCCCTGTACTGCATTGCATGAAAAATCTGAGTTGCGGACTGAGTTCCGGTGGTTTTATCATTGAGGAGATTTGGATTGAAAGATATATATATATATATATATATTGAAAAGTATAGCTGAAAAGCAATTATCTCCAGGAAAAGTTATGTCTGAAGGACTTCTATTTTGAAAGTATATTTGAAAGTATTTGTCTTGCAGAAAAATTATATTTGAAAGAGTAGTATTTGGGAAAGTATATTTTGAACATCACGTATTTTGATGATATTTGAAATAGCAGTGTTTGGGAAAGTATATTTTGAACATCACGTATTTTGATGATATTTGAAATAGCAGTGTTTGGGAAAGTATATTTGAACACCACATATTTTGAAGAGAGTATGTTTTAAAGATTTCTCTTTATAAAAATATATAAATATACATGCTGAGAAAGTATGTTTCAAAGAAGAAATTTCTCTATTCCGAAGTGATTATATCTTTAAAGCTTTCAAAATAAACTCACGATTTAAAGGTTTTCACTCGAAGGTTTGACCAGTTTTATTGAGTTTATTGGCTAAGGCTTGACATGAATAAATTGATGCAGTGCTGAGTTGCTAGTGTCTTATTGGTTTTTGGTTTCCGACATTTGGCTTGCATTCTTTCCATTCTCTTTGTGTATTTCTATTATGCTGTCAGTTGATCGTAATTATTGAATTTTTTTCCGTATTATTCGATCGTATCATTAATAATATTGAAAAATCCTTAGATAGATATTATGTTTCGGTCATTTATACATTTATGCCTTTTACTTATTAGACTAGTGGTGTCTTTACTAGACCTCATTACTACTTCACCGAGGTGAGCCTTGATACTTGTTGGGCACCGCTGTGGTGTGCTCATACTACACTTCTGCACATTTTTGTGTGTAGATCCAGGTTATTGTTCTTAATAGCTGCGCAGATCATTGCTGAGGAGACTCAAGGTAACCTAATGTTGCATTCGCAGGCTTCAGAGTCACCTTCATGTTTTATTTTCATTCAATTGTACTTACTTATTCCTAGACAGTTGTATATAAATTTGGTAGAAAGATTTCGTGGAGCTTATGACTTGTATTTACTGGGTTTTGGGATATTGTAAACTCTGTCAAGATGTCTATATCGAGACTGTTATAATTACTTTATTATTGTTGTTGTTTAGTTGAAATGTTAGGCTTACCTAGTCCCTAAGACTAGGTGCCATCCCGATACCTAACGGAGGGAAATTTGGGTCGTGACATCATTTGTCGTTACTATTTTTAGGTTCTTTGACGTTACTTTTGTTGTCATTTTATGTATGAAGTTAGTAGGGTGTGTGGTCTGTTTTGTCGTAAATTGAAATGGAGAGTAGGTTGGAAAATGATGCATACATGTTGTTATTGTTGTGTTCTTGTTATTTTTGTTGGTATATGTTATTGGAGGAGGTCCTTGTTACAAGGAGATGCTGCCCAAATTAGTTTAAGTTACGGATTTAGCCTTTACTCGACACTCATTTTGAATCTCCATATGTTGTGGTAGATTTAGTTGAGTTGTATGAAGAATTGTTTGGATGGTATTAAGGACTCAAGAGTTAAGGTATGTTAAGGCTCAACCTTTCCTTCATTTTCGCATGATCCCGTAAATACATGCATTTGATAATGAGGCAGAAAGAGCAGTTCCTACTCCTGAATTTATGTACATTATCCTAGTCTCATAAGTTAGAGTATTCTCCCTTATCAGGACTTTATATTCAATTGAGTATTGTCTTCTTCCACTCAACATATATATATACATAAAACATTAAAGTATTTTCACCACCATCAAGCTATATTCGGTGGGAAGACCCTTATCGGGCAACCTATGATCAGATGATAAGTTATATACCGAGCATACTCTTGCCGCGCACCTATGAGCTAGCTCAAAATGGTTGAGATACAGAGTCTAGTATGGCCGGGTATTTCTGAGCGAGCCTACTACGACAGAGCAGTTATACTTAGCGAGCCTTATAGGGCTGGACAACTATTTTACTTAGTATATTGAGAGAGTTGAGTCAGTATCATCAAGTAAGCATATCTTCAGATCATCTTTGAATCCTAGTTTCTTTCAGTTATTATATTATCAGTTTATTTGTAGCTTCACTTATTCTTTTGCTTTACATTCTTGGTACATTATTTCGTACTGACGTTCCTTTTGCTGGGGGCACTGCATTTCATGCCTGCAGGTCCTGATAGAAAGCTGGATAGACCTTTCTAGCAGAAAGAGTCAAACATCAGCTTGGTTGGTAAGCTCCACTTCCTCGGAGTTTCCAGGACTATACCTTGGAGTCAATTTTACACATACAAGTTTGATGGGTAGTTCGAGGCCCTGTCCCGACCATGATACAGTTCCTCTATAGCTAGAGGCTTGTAGAAGACTCCTGCATATTTTGTATATCAGTAGATGTTTATGGCGGCCTCATCAACATGCATAGTTATATATATACATATTAGCTTTTGGGTATGGTTACCCCTAGATGACAGAGACAATATCTTCAGATGATTCAGAATATGGCCTCATCGGCCTACGTATAGAGTTACCCCTCTAGAGTTTAGTTACAGAGTGGTACGCTCGAGTCGAGTATGACACCAGGTTCCAGCCACACTTCTTCGGGTTTGGTGCGTGACAAACTTGGTATTAGAGCAGTTCTATACTAGGGAGTCGACAAGCCATGTCTCGTAACGTTGTTTATAGATGTGTTGTGCACCGCATTATATAAACAAGAAGCTACAAGGCACTTAGGAGTCTCTTACCCTTCTTTTAAATCCTAAATCGTGCTCTGAGTCATAAGCATTCGAGCCAAGACTTATGTTGCTAATGATATAGAGATGCTTTCAATTAGAAAAAATTACAGCTAGCCAGAGGGCTAACATAGAAAGAAGTAAGGGCACTAATAGAGAGAGAGTTCTTGACGACGTGGCCCTGTTTGAGGCCTTATCAGATCGTGCGTACCATATGTGCAAATTTCCAACTTAAGAGCCTAAGATGGGAATATGAAATACATCCCGTGAATATCAGGCCATGGGAGTATATTAAGGTAAAAGCTTAAGTTTCAACATGTAATTGAAGCATGATGAAGGAGGGTACGAGGTGCCCTATTTGTGAAGATTATCAATATTTACAATTGAGGCAGAGAAATACAAGTACTATGAGTTTACTTTCAACAATAATAGAGGTATGTACAATTGGCCACACCCATCTCACTTAATCCCAATGGAAGCTAACATATATAGTTTAAGAAAATGATGGGATATGGGGATCCAGTCTGGGTTAGAGTAAACCAAAATGATGGAATGACATAGGGGAGCTAAAAGTGAAACAAGGTTTTGTTGAAGTTTTCAGAATAATGTAATAGGCAGGAATATTAGCAGGAGAATAAGAAGAGAGTAAATAAAGTATTATGAGTAAGATGCGATAAATGTCTGATAATGGTGAATCAAAATATGGTATGATAACGGAGTCTATAGTCAAGTGAAGGAAAAGACAAGAGGTGACAATCCTTGAGATAATAAAAGAGCATAGGCGAAAGTCATATCCTCATTTCGAGAAATTAGTTGGTGAGTCCAACATGATTACCATAACAAAAATTTAGACCCGTGGAGTAATAGAAATCAGCATGGGCTAGTGAACAAGATAAATTGAACATCAATTAGAGATCGAATGATGTGATAGTAGTCGACATCAAAAGAATATTAAGGATCGCACTCAAGCAATAATAGAATTGACAACAAAATAATAACCTTTAAAGGTCATTCAGTAATATGCTCTGTCAAAGCAAAAACATTGAGCAAACTTAATCTTAAGGGACTATGTGTCCCAGTAACACTAAGTGTCACCATCGTGTGTAAGATATTCAATTATCCTTGGCATATAAGGGTTACCATAAGGCAACTAAGAGTCAATGAAGCCGTGAAAAGACGTCGAAGATGAAGAGGTAAAATATTTATAAGTAAGTCTTCATAGCATTTAATGTTAATACTCCCCTAAAGGGGGGAAGATGGTGTGATATGGTATTAAGTCGGAGTTAAGTGGTTCAGGTTACTATGGAATAGTAAAGGAGAAATGCAATAAAATGGCGAAAGGAATGATATTGCAGTTATTCAGATCCTACAGATATGCTACGACTCCAGAACATTATGCAAGCATGACGCTGGGGAGAGGCAATAAGGGTTCCTACACCAGATGTTATGGATAAATAAGTGCGAATGAACACTTGATACATCCAAAGTAATATTTGAGATCATATGAGTTGCACAAAATACCAATATACGTGGTCACTAAGATAAGATAAGTATTCATGCAACAAGTGAAAGAACGACCAAGGAAAGTAATTGCTTACTTTTAACGAAAGCTGAGAAGGCACGAAACGAATTACTCGATCTATGACTCAGAATTAGTTATGTTATGACAACAGTTAAGATTTCAGAGTACTATTCATACAACATATATGTTGACATTCATACAACTATGGGAGACTTCTGTATAGGTTAAAAGAAAGAATTGAGTCTATGTTTTATACAAAGGCTTGAATTGTTACAAGGTCATATCATTGATATTCCATAGCATCTACGAAAGGCTAAAGTAATAAATAATACCCCGAGCCGTAGATTGGAAGATAGCTTATGCCTACTTAAAGGCTGAGAGAGAAGAGGGCACTAAAGAGTTACATCAACTAAGTGAATCAGGAAACTGATTATTACACCTATATAATTATAGAAATCGTGATTCAGATCACTGTAGGGTCGCTCTTAATATCATAAGTACAAGAGAGATGGTACATCGACCATATTCTATTACAACTCTATGATAAAGCCAGTTAGAAGAGTATCAGCTTCATAAGAAGTCAGTCTGAAGCTCCCGCTAGATTGTGTATACACCAGAGGTGCAAGTATTACAGTAGGGCTTCAAGGTGTGAATGTGAATTGCAGTTATGTGGAAGGGAGGTTATGAAAGAGACAGAAGATGTGACGTGATATTTAAGGGTAAGTATGATAAAAATAAATAAAGTACGAGATACTCAAGTGATGAAGGTTGTGAATAGTCCATATTTCAGATAGGGGACTAGAATCGTTGCGATTCAGTATCTAGAAATGATAGTGATGTTGCCAGTATGATACCTCCCAGCCTATGGTTTCCACATACCGAGGGGTCTAGTTAAGAGAGTAAAGAAGATTTATAGATGATGTGATGTCTCTCTTGAGGTTCCAGAATAATATCAGGAAATCTATGGTGCTAGAAGTTAAAGGAAGGTTGCGAGTAGTATATAAATAGATACATGTAGGCCATAAGCTATAGTATGTTATAGAAGAAAGGTTTTAGGTATACATGAGTAAGAACAAGAAAAGGTGAATTAGAATATGACGAGAATAGGTAATGCCTTAGGATTAAGCCCATCAAAACAAGAGAGTTGATGGTTTTGATAAGTTATACAAAGCCTTGTATAACCTAAATAAACTCGGAGGAGTTTAAGACTAGGAGAATTTAGAAAAGAGGGAATGCTTCCCTAATAGTAGAATAAGGGTGTAATTGTGATAAACGATAAGTCGATGAAATTTAGGACTTAGATTGAGTGATGATTTAGAGAAAGAAGGATTTCATTAATTGCACAAGATTAGGATACCCCCATAAGTTAACTACGTTGGGATGCTATGAAATACGGTTAATGAAGTATTGTATTGTCCGTAGGTGGATAAGGAAAATAACTCCCTGATGATACGTGAGGCCTAAGGACAATGTATCAAGTTACCAGTGGTAGATTATAGATCAACATCAAGGTGAATCAAGGAAGCTAAAAGTTCTAAGTATGAGATGATATTAGGTCGTCATTCTTAAGATGAACAGTAATGAGGAAAAACTAAAGGACATAGATTTATACATATATGATAAGCAACAAGAGGGTAACCTGGATTTGGCAATCAAACCTCATAAGGAACTGAAGTAAGTGTTATGGTATAGTATGACATACCTAGATGTAGTAATTTTATAAGGATAGATAACCGAGGCTATGAAAAAAGATATAGAAATAGTCATAAGTTCGACAAATTACCAAGTGAAGGACTTCATTACACCTATAGATTCCTAGAGGGACAACTTGTTATAGTTCTGTATATGTTCACAAAGTGAGTCTTAGAGATAGGCTAAAAGTTGGAGGAAAGAGGACAGAAGAGTCGCATAGGCGCACATACAAGGACAAAGTCGTACAGGTTTCATGACATAAAGTAGCAAAAGTTACGAGATTGTAAGAATTCCGACCACAAGTCGTGGTGTCAGAAAGAATCCAAAAGGGGGTAATTCCCTATCCTTTGGATTTATTCACATAAGAGTTGCCTAGATGGAAAGGACAAAATAAAGTATTTGTAAGAGCTATAGGCTGTGAGGTAGATAAACGCATCCGTCAACATTCAAGGACGAATGTTCCAAAGAGGGGAATGATCTTACATCCCATGTTTTCGTACGTAAGAGTACGTCATAAGTCAATTGATGTACGCGTAGAAATTACATCATCTTCGAAAATCTTACAAAGTTAGTTAATAATATGAACGTCGATGTTAAAAATATTTAAGATCATGAGTACCAAGTACCAAGAGGGTTTAAAGGCTTAGAAGCTAAACAAATGGAAGAAACTATGTTTCGCCAAAAGTCGACAAGTTGGGAATATTATAACATATACTTTTAGGGTGAGACTAGGGTGCTTAGCACTATAAAGATATTATGTTATGAGTTATTTTAGTTGTATGATATTTGTGTGTTATGTTTTGAAGTCAAGCAGGTTGTGGAACAAAAGTTGGAAAAGGTCATCACAAGTTACATTCATAAATTTGCTGAAAATTAGATCAAATATAGATGAGATTTTCTACCAATATACTTGGAATTACGGGATGATACACATATAAAATTAATGATCTATAAGTTTATTTTCTAAAAAATTAAACTTATTGTTGATACTACATCGGAGTAGAGAGATATTTGCAGTTTCACGAGACTGCGCAGACGACACAAGTGACAAGTAGGTGTGTCACTAATGCTTTTTAAGCGATACATTTTGTGTGTTATATGTGGTCTTTTTGGAACATATTATATACCAAATTTAAGGTCTTGGGATTTAGTTTCTAACTCTTTTAACCATTTGTTCATATGATATTTGTACAAAAAAAATAAGCGTTGGAAGAAGAGCCAATGCTAGGGTGCCAAGCTAGCACCTCGTTGACTTTCAAAAGTTGATATATATAAGTTTTAAATCGTCTTTATCTTCATGTTTTCATAGAGCACGACTAGATAACCCCCATAAAGTTACCGTTAAGCTCTCTACAAGGGTTACAGATAAGATTAACATCCCAATTACTAAATCAAAAGGCGATAATGTTAGAACAATCCCTACGACATAAGTATCGCTATATCGTTTCTCTTTTTCTTTGTAGTTTGAGTTTTGGAAGGTACTTGATAGTTACAAAAATTCCTATTTTAGGTATATAAGCTTTTAAATATCAATGAAAGTTGATAAATTTGTTTCGTAATATTTCAAACTCGCGTGATGCTGATCGGAAGCTGTGAGTTCGATTTATTTCACTTTAAGTGGACTGTTTTGTCAACTTGTGTTGGCGTGTTGCTCGGATGTTTTATGGACCTTTTGAGGAGAAACGATATGTAGAAACACCACATAATGATGTAATAGTGGTCTGGTCAGTTGTCGATATATTTTTAGGTTGTTTGACACCACTATGTCGTTTTATGTATGAAGTGATTAGGGTGTGTGGGCTGCTTTGTGGTATAATGTGATGGAGATAAGGTTGGAAAATGATGCATAAATGTTGTTATTGTTTTGTTCTTGTAGTTGTTGGTATACGGTATTTTAGGGGAGATACTTCCCAAATTAATGTAAATGAGCTACTAGTTTAAGTTACTAATTTAGCCTTTACTTGGCACTGATTTTGTCACGACACCAAATCTAAACCAGTCGTGATGGCGGCTATCGTGGAACTAGGACAGCCAAAACCACACTCAGATCGTAATAATCTTTCATTTATATCATTACTAAACTGATAACCCATAAAGGTTTTGTTTAAACATTTTAAAACAGATAAAGCTACACCGAATGTTAAACACAATCCCGAGGTCCCAGAGTCACTGGTCATGAGCATCTACAGAAAATATACAACTCTGGAAAATAAACTCTATGATAGTAAGAAGGAGAGAGCAGGGTTGCAGACGCGTGCAGCTACCTCACGAAATCTCTGAGAAGTCTTTGGAACATATATACAACTCACTCTGCCTAAGCCCCTGGATCTGCACACAAGGTGCAGGGAGTAATGTGAGTACGCCAACTCAGTAGTAATGAAAATAAATCAGGTCTGAGCAGTAAGAAACACATAAAGTCAAATCGTCATTTCACAATAAGAACAGTCTTTCTTTCCAATAGTGAATATGTTAAATCATCACGCTTAAAAAATCCAATTTCAGTAAAACTCCTTTGAAAAGTGTAATTTCCAACAATTTAAGAATAATGTCCAAGAAGTTTAGTGTAAAAATGAAATAAATCATAAGTAACCACTCGGGCAAAAATATGAATAAGCAACTCCCCCTCGGGCGTAACATCACTCAGAATCAGAGCTTCGGGCGTACCTCACAGTCACTCATAATCAGCCCCTCGGGAAACCTCACAGTCAATCATAATCAGCCTCTCGGGCAACCTCACAGTCACTCATACCTCCCAATCACTCGTCACTCGGCACTCACACTCAGTAGGTACATGCGCTCACTAGGGGTGTGTACAGACTCCGGAGGGCTCCTTCGGCCCAAGTGCTAAAATCAAGCCACCTCGTGTCATATCATATCCCCACAATCAGGCCCTCGGCCTCACTCAGTCAGAAACTCTCAAAAAGCCACTCAGGCTATCAGTAAAACGGGGTACTCGACCCAAAACATCATTTTATATCTCAAAGTGGTGTAAATAAGGCTGAGTTTCGAAATCACTTAACCATAATATGACTGAGTGTAAATCATTAGTCAACATAGTGAGGAAAAGTAGTAAAAGCCCCCAAGGGGTCTAAACAGGTCGGCACAAGTCCGTAAACTAGGCTTACAACCCAAATATACCAATAGTCTGAAAAAACGATTTAACATAAGATTTAAAAATAAATACGCAACTCAATAGTTTCCACGAGAAGGAATAAGTCCAAATCCCCAATCAGTGCATGCCACACACTCGTCATCCAGCATGTGTGCCATTCCAAAAATAGTGAGAAAATATGAAGTCCGGGGTTTGATACCCTGAGGAAAAGATTTACAGTCATTACTTACCTCCACCGGCCCAAATACTAATCTGCGATGCCCTTGCCTCTCAAATCGGCTCCCACCTGCTCCGAATCTAACCAAAACCATATTAATATCATCAATATACGCTAAAGGAACAAAGCCCACTCGAAAATTATCAAACTAAACCAAAATTCCCGAAATTTGTCAAAGCCAGCCCCTGAGCCCACGTCTCAGAATTTTATAAAAATTGCATCAAAAGAATTCTCATCCTTTACCGAGTCTATACATACCAAGAACATCAAAATCGGACCACAATAGCCCCTTCAATTACTCAATTTAAAGTCCCAATTTCTCTGCCATAACTTCCACAATTTTGGGTTTAAATCCAACTAATTTCAGGTTTAATTACTTAGAAAACAACATAGAATCGAGTTAGGAAGTAAAAAATCTTACCTCCAAGTGTTTCCCTTCGATTCCCTCTTCAATACCTCTCAAAAAGCTCCAAAACCACCCAACAATGGAGGAAAATGGGCTAAAAATCACGAAGACCACTATTTAAACATTCTGCCTAGGTGCCCCCCTCATCGTGATCGCGGAAAAAGCCATGGCATCTCGAAGCACAACAAAACAAGGCCCTCAACTTTCTCTACGTTATCGCGAATCAGCCCACGCGATCGCTAAGCACTGCCTTCACAACTCATGCGATCGCGACCCTTCCCACGCGACAGCATAGAACAACTCCTTCAACTCCTCACCAACTCACTCTCCTCTACGCAAACGCGACCTTGGCCATGCGTTCGCGTAGCACAAAATCACAGCCACACGCGATCGCGTTCTGACCTCTTCGATCGCATAGAGAAAATTTCACAGCTGCCCAACTTAGCCTACACGATCGCGAAGAATAAAAAATGCCTGCAACAGAAACAAGCAAAACTGCTATCTCCCAAATCAAAAAATCGATCCGTTAACCACCCGAAACTCACCCGAGGCCCTCGGGACCTCAACCAAAAACGCCAACACATCCCATAACCTTATTCAAATTTAGTCGAGCCTTCGAAACACCCAAAACAATGCCCAAACACAAAAATTACATCGGATTCAAGCTTATGAACTTTCAGATTTCTAAATTTCGCCAAAGATGCCGAAACCATCCAAAACACGTCCGATTGACCTGAAATTTTGCACACACATCAAAAATGACACAACGAACCTGTTCCAACTTTCGGAATTCCATTCTGACCGAGATAGCCTATTTTCTACTGGCGACCAAAAATCACCAAAAACTAACTTTCGCTAAGTCAGGCCTAATTCTACACCGGACATCAAAACCACATTCTGAACACACTCATAAGTCCCAAATCACCTAACAAAGCTATCCGAGCCATAAAATCTACACTCCGAGGTCGTTTACCAATAAGTCAACTCTCAGTTGACTTTTCCTACTATTGAACAAAGTTAAGAGACTAAGTGTCTCATTTCTCTCTAAAAGTCGCTCCGAACCCGAGTCAACAAATCTAACACAACATAATGAAGCTGAACCACATATAATGAATCATAAATGGGGGAAACGGGGCTATTACTCTCGGAACGATCGGCCAAGTCGTTACATCCTCCCCCACTTAAACATACGTTCGTCCTCGAACGTGCCAAGAGTTGTTCTCCAACGCCATCAAATTGTCGCTTAATATCACCATGCACATACCCGGGGGTGATCCCACGTCACCCTATCCCATATAGGCCCGACAACCGTTGAAATTTCGAAATCCAACCTGGCCCATAAACCTTAGAACCAAATTTCCACTTCTGAAATAATTTATAAGATCAAAATTCCACAACTATAAACTGAATAAGTATGAACACGCTGAATCAAGCCATATACGTAAAACCAGATGTAATCACATAATATTCCGCATGACTCAAACACTCATAGCGATAACTCCTAATCACAATAGCTGCTCAAAACAACCCAATACCGGTAAATAACCTCTTAACAAGCAAAGCATCTCTTTAACACTCTCTAAAATGCCAAAATTTAAAGCCAAAGTTCCCCAAAAGTACCACATTCAAAATACCTAACCTGAAGAGACTTCCTGCGAATCTAAAGCCACTACCTTCACGTTCCTGATACTGATATGTCGAATCCATGATAATGTAGAATTGCCACACGTCTTGGCACCCTCCAATGTAAATCTCAGTTCTAGCCTAGAACACACCTTGAAGATTCCCAACTACTATATTTAACCTTGAATTCGTCCGAACCATTCTCGAGAGTCATCCACTCTACTAAAACCTCAATTGGACTGATCAAACGAACTGAACGACCGGTGCTCCATTAGCACTCCAACAGCCCAGGAAGTAACCCCACCCTAATGCAACCAAATAAATTCTTGCCCCAAGAACATTACATCCTTCACCAATAATTCTTATACACCCATAAAGCATAACACACCCCTATCCAAAATTTCCTTTATTCAAGTCATTCTCGATATCAACCCCTGCAGGTCTTAACTGATTCACAAGTATACCTTGAACCGAACTCAACATATCACATAATCGTGCAACCAACTTATCATTAGCAGACTCCTCCACTTTTCTCAAAGCCAAAGATCAAAACAAATAGTAACTGATAATGACCATATGCTAACACCGCCGCCATACCACAGTGAGATTCAACTAAATCCTTCATAAGCTCATATATAACGCAAACCATTTGACACCCAATCATCTCCAACATCGCATTCACCATTGCAACAGTTGTGCCAACTCCCACAAGTGGTCTAAATTCAAATTGCAACATACATCAATTACTGGTAAAAGAGAACTTGTTATAAAACAACATAAGGATCACACAACCTCAGAATACCTCGCGGGAAATTACCCTATCTTCTTTGCCTCAAAATGATATCTCTCTATACACTTCCGAAGATCATACCTATTATGCAATCGCTTTTACCCTCTTACATTAGGACAAACCAATGCCTACCCTTGAGACATCACAATAAGCAGTATAAGAACCTGAAGCTGATGGCAGAACTAACATTGGAGTTGTGGTCAAAGAAATATTAAGCTTCTATAAGATCTCTCCACACTCGTCTGACCACCTGAATACCCTCAGTGGACACCACGTGCCCCAAGAATGCTACTGAATTGAGCCAAAAATTCACACTTGGAGAACTTTGCATAAATCTTCTCCTCCATCAATGTCTATAATACCCTCCTAAAATGCTGAGTATGCTCCTCCTGGCTACGTGAGTATGCCAGGATTCCATCAATGAATAAAATAACAATGGAGTGCTAACACGGCTAAAATACACTGTTAGTAAAATACATGAACGTTGTTGTGGCATTGGTCAGCTCAAAAGACATCACCAAGAACTCGTAACAAAACAGAAAGATCTGCTTCACTCCAACACTAAACGACATAAGAGGTATTCCAATATACTTACAACTCAAAGCCATATGCCAGCTCGAGAAAGAAATCAAACACCCAATAGTTCTTTCTGCATTTCCAGCCAACCTTTTTGTCACAATCAAAAAATTTGAACTCACCTCACCATCGAATCACACTCACCATATAGACATCCAGTCACAAAGTCCCGTCAATAAGGACACCAACAAACATATAAGTCCCCAAATACACGGCTCACACAATCAAAATCTTATCAACCAAGCCACCTAATGAAATCTGGCCTCAAGTCCTCTAGACAGGCCCATTATCAACATGCTAAAATCACATCTCGTCAATGGAATTCACAATTTATCGATGCACAACTGATACCAAGCGCTCACATGCGCATTCGAATACATGAAAGGAATTAAAAAAGTTACGCTTTTGGCTGAATAAAATGGATTCGCACGACAAAAATTCAAGAATGTCAGATTTTCCTAAGGGTTATGTAGCCTCTCGAAGAATGTACAGACGTCTCCATACCGATCCGCAAGACTCTACTAAACCTTCTCATGACCAGTGAGTCCTATGTAACCTAGTGCTCTGATACCAACTTGTCACGACCCCAAATCTAAACCAGTCGTGATGGTGCCTATCATGGAATCAGGCGAACAAAAACCACACTCAAATCGTACTAATCTTTCATTTATATTATTGCTAAACTGATAACACATAAAGCTTTTGTTTAAACATTTTAAAACAGATAAAGCTACACCGAATATTAAATACAATCCCGAGATCCCGAAGTCACTGGTAAGCAGGAGATAGCAGGGTTGCGGACGCGAGCAACTACCTCGCAAAATCTCCGAGAAGTCACGGAACAGATACACAACTCACTCTGCCCTAGCACCTGGATATGCACACAAGGTGCAATGAGTAATGTCAGTACGCCAACTCAGTAGTAATGAAAATAAATCAAGCCTGAGCAGTAAGAAACGCATAAATTCAAATCATCATTTCACAATAAGCTTAGTCTTTCTTTCCAACACTGAATACGTTAAATCATCACTCTTGAAAAGCCAATCTCAGTAAAACTCCTTTGAAAAGTGTAATTTCCAACAATTTTAAAAAATTGTCCAGGAAATTTAGTGTAAAAATTAAATGAATCATAAGTAGCCACTCGGGAAAAAACATGAATAAGAAACTACCCCTCGGGCGTAGCATCACTCACAATCATCCCCTCTAGCATAAATCACAGTCACTTATGATCAGCCCCTAGGGCAACCTCACATTCACTCATAATCAACCCCTCGGGCAACCTCACAATCACTCATACCTCCCAATCACTAATCACTCGACACTCGCACTTAGTAGGTACCTACGCTCACTAGGGGTGTGTACAGACTCCGGAGAGGCTCCTTCAGCCCAAGCGCTAATATCAAGCAATCTTGTGGCATATCATATCCTCACAATCAGGCCCTCGTCCTTACTCAGTCAGAAACACTCAAAAATCCACTCGGGCTATCAGTAAATGGGGTACTCGACCCAAAACATCATTTTATATCTCAAAATAGTGTAAATAAGGCTGGGTTTCGAAATTAGTTAAACAGAATATGACTGAGTTTAAATCATAAGTCAACACAGTGAGGAAAAGCAGTAAAAGCCCCCAAGGGTTCTAAACAGGTCGGCACAAGGCCCCAAACATGGCTTACAGCCCAAATATAACAATAGTCCGAAAACACAATTTAACATATGATTTATAAGTAAATACACAAATCAATAGTTTCCACGGGAAGGGCAAAGTCAAAATCCCCAATCAGTGCACGCCCTACACTCATCATCCAGCATGTGCACCAATCCAAAAATAGTGAGAAAATACAAAGTCCGGAGTTTCATACCCTCAGAACAAGATTTATAGCCATTACTTACCTCTACCGGCCCAAATACTAATCCGCAATTCCTTTGCCTCTCAGATCGGATCCTAATTTCTCCGAATCTAACCAAAACCATAATAATATCATCAATATACGCTAAAGAAACAAACCCACTCAGAAATTATCAAATTTAACAAAAATTCCTGAAATTGGCCAAACCTGACCCCCCGTTCCACGTCTAGGAATTTTATAAAAATTGCATCACAAGAATCCTCATCTTTTCCCGAGTCTATACATACCAAAAACATAAAAATCGGACCACAATAGCCCCTTAAATTACTCAATTTAAAGTCCCAATTTCTCATGCCCGAACTTCCCCAATTTTTGGTTTAAATCCAACTAATTTCAGATTTAATTACTTGGAAAACAACATAGAATCGAGTTATGAAGTCAAAAATCTTACTTTCAAGTGTTTCCCTTTGATTCCCTCTTCAATCAATCTCAAAAAGCTCCAAAACCGCCCAACAATGGAGGAAAATGGGCGAAAAATCGCGAAGACCACTATTTAAACATCCTGCCTAGGTGTGTCCCTCTCGCGATCGCGGAAAAAGCCACGCAATCGCGAAGCACCATAAAACATGGACCTCAACTTACCCCACGCGATCGCGAAGCATTGCCTTCACAATTCACGCGATCACGGCCCTTCCCACGAGAGCGCATATAACAAATCCTTCCACTCCTCACCAGCTCGCTCCCCTATACGCGATCACGACCTTGGCCATGCGTTCTCATAGCACAACATCACAACCCCATGCAATCGGGTTCTGACCTCTACGATCTCATTGAGAAAATTTCACCCCTGCCCAACTTAGCCTACGCGATCGCGGACCCCTCTACGTGATCGGGAAGAACAAAAGAATGCCTGCAACACAAACCAGCAAAACTGCTATCTCCCAAATCCAAAATTCGATTCGTTAACCACCCGAAACTCACCCGAGGCCCTAGGGACCTCAACCAAACATGCCAACACACCCGATAACCTTATTCAATCTTAGTCGAGCCTTCGAAACACCCAAAATAACGCTCAAACACCAAAATGACATCGATTCAAGCCTATGAACTTTTAGATTTCTAAATTTCGCCAAAGATTTCGAAACCATCCAAAACACGTCCGATTGACCTGAAATTTGCACACACATCCAAAATGACACTATGAACCTGTTCCAACTTCCAGAATTGAATTCCGACCCCGATAGCCTATTTTCTACTGGCGATCGGAAATCGCGAAATACTAACTTTTGCTAGTTCAATTCTAATTCTACAGCGGACATCAAAACCACATTCCGAGCCCTCTCCTAAGTCCTAAATCACCTAACGAAGGTATCCGAGCCATAAAATCTACATTCCGAGGTCGTTTACCAATAAGTTCTTGGTTGACTTTTCCAACTATTGAACCAAGTTAAGAGACTAAGTGTCTCATTTCTCTCCAAAAATCACTCCGAACCCGAGACAACCAATCCAAGACAACATAATGAAGGTGAACCACATATAATGAAGGAGAAACGGGGGAAACGGGGCTATTACTATCAGAACGACCGGTTGGGTCATTACATTGAATCTCTTTATGTTGTGGTAGATTGAGTTGAGTTGTTTGATGAATTGCTTGGAAGGTATTAAGAACTCAACAAAGTTAAGGTGTGTTATGGATAAACGTGTTCTTCATTTTGGCATGATCCCGTAAATACATGCGTTTGATAACAAGGCATAAAAAGAAGTTTGTACTCCCGAATTTATCTATATCACCCTAGTCTCTTAAGTTACAGTATTCTCCCTTATCGGTACTTTATATTCAAGTAAGTATTATCTTCTTCTCGTCAAGAGAGAAAAGGGTATATATATATAGTATTACAGTATTTTCACCACCATTGAGCTATAATTGGTGGGAAGATCCCGATTGGGAAAACTATGATAAGATGCTAAGTTATATACCGAGCCTACTGTGGTCGAGCGTCTATGAGCGAGCCTGAAATTAATGAGATATAGGGCCTAGTATGGCTGAGCACCTATGAGCGAGCGTACTACGGCAGAGCAATTATACGTATCAAGCCTTATAGGGTCGGACAACTATTTTACTTACTATATTAAGAGAGTTGAGTCAGTATTAGCAGATAAGCATATCTTCAAATCATCTTTGAATCCCAGTTTCTTTTAATTATTATATTATAAGTTCAATTATATCTTTCACTTATTCTATTTCCTTACATACTCGGTACATTAATTTGCTTTGACGCCTCTTTTACCGGGAATGCTAAATTTCATGCTTGCAGGTCCTGAGAGATAGCTCGATAAACCTTCTTAGCATAAAGAGTCAAACATCATCTTGGTTGGTAAGCTCCAATCCCTTGGATTTTCTAGGTCTAGACCATGGAGTCCATTTTATATATACAAGTTTGATGCGTAGGTCGAGTATTACGAGCCAAACTGATGGACCGCGACGGGCACCCGGTGCCCTTACTCAACCGAGTACCAACGTAACATATATTTCTCATTACATCAACATGGGTAAATAGGTCATAAGGTCTATATGAGGTAACAAGAATAAAACATTAGAGAACACTCGACATAAAATAACCCAACCTGATATACTTACCTATACATATGACATACGAGCCTATAAGGCCAAAATAATCATGCATACACTCAACATAGGCCGATAAGGCCATACAATATTTCATATACATGAAATATGTCTACAAGTCTCTAAGAGTATATAAACATCATAAGGCTGGGATAGGGCCCCGATATACCATTCAATACATGTCTAAATCGTACTAACCAAATAAGCATCTTCGGATCAAATGGAGCGCACCGACATCTTCCACTAAGCTGATATCCTACTTGGAGGTCTCTCAACCTCTTTATCGGGACCTGCGGGCATGAAACGCAGCATCCCCAGGCAAAAGGGACGTGAGTAAAAATAATGTACCGAGCATGTAAGGAATTGAAAGCCAGTAAATAATAGACATGAGAGAACCATGGAGTAAAAGACTCAGAATGTATATTTGAAGAGCTCCGTGAATTAATTTGATATTATAATGTCATGCATATGCGTATAAATGTCATACCATGCATGGGTATATGCGCTCATAACACTATCAAGCCTCTGAGGGCATCCCATCATATCATCTCGGCCACTGTAGGAAAATCATCAATGTATACCAGCTGATCAGGTGGTGGTGCGCATAAAACACCATAACCTTTTCCCACGTCCCATATACATATATACGTGTATATAATGAAATCTGTTTATGGGTCAATGTAAATGAATGCAATGCATGAGTAGTACATCAATAAAATCTTTCGGAGTGTCATAAAACCATTATGCCTTTGATTAATATCATGAAATAAACTTTATTAAGTTACGTATTTTCTGAGATCCGTGAACAGATGATAGACTAATATGACACATGGGTAATAAACAACATAAGTATCTCTGGTATTTCTATGAATAGAGTCATTTATAGAAATTGCGCATTTGCTCGTTTCGTTTGTGTCGTATGGATCATGCCAAAAGAAAGAAGGGATAGCCTTAACATTCCTGAACCGATTCTCTTGAAAATTTCTTTATCACACATCTTTTGCAAAAACACGTAATGGCGGATCGAATTAGGAAAAATACATATGATGTTCTTGAGAAAGATTGCACCGTACTTTCTTAGAATCGAAAAATCTCACGTTACAGCTCCGACCATTGTTAATCACATATGCAATGTAACGAACCGATCGGTCGTTCCAAGAGTTTAGCCCCATTTCCCCTTTTTCTGCTTTATTATCTGTTGTTCAGCTCCTTTACGTTGTGTTGGGACAGTTGGCTCGGGTTCAGAGTGATTGTGGACAGGAATGAGACGCTTAGTCTCTTAAGTTAGTGATTTAACTGGAAAAGTCAACTGAAAGTTGACTTACAGGAAAATGATATTGGAATATGGTTTTTGTGGATCGGATAGATTCATTAGGTGATTTGTGACTTAGGAGTGTGTTCGAAATGTCATTCGGAGGTCCGGAGTAGATTTAGGCTTGAATTGGCGAAATTGGATTTTTGGCAATTTCCGGTCGATAGTGGAAAATTAGCTGTCGGGGTCAAAATAGAATTCCAGAAGTTGGGATAGGTTCGTACTGTTATTTGGGATGTTTGTTCAAAATTTGAGGTTATTCGCATGTGTTTTGAGTGGTTTCGACATCGTTGGCGAATTTCAGAAGTTAGAAATCCTTAGGCTTGAATTATGGATCCATTTGGTGTTTTGATGTTGTTTTCGGTGTTACGAGGGTTCGACTAAGTTCGGGGAATAATTTATGACTTGTGGGTACAATTGGTTGAGGTCCCGAGGGCCTCGGGATGAGTTGACATGGTTGACGGGTGAGTTTTTAGCATTAGACTGTGCTGGTGTTTTCCTGTTCTGTGATTTCCGTTGATGCAAACTGGTAGCCGCATGTGCGGTCACCGTAGGTGTGGATTAGTCATCGCAGGTACGGCGTGTTGGCTAGTTGAGGTGCATCGTAGATGCAGAGATGTTACCGCAGATGCGCCCCTGGGGCCGCATGTGCGGGTCCGCAGGTTCGATATAGAGGTCGCAGTGTGGTAATCGCTGGGCAGGTCATATAAATAGATGTCTTTGCGAGTTTTTGGCTTATTTCATCATATTTTCATACGGGCCGAGGCTTTTGGGAGCAAATTGAAGAGGGATTTCAAGGGATTTCCTTGGAAGTAAGTTTCTTGGAACTAAAACTCAATTCTATGTCGATATTTGACTGATTAAGCATAGAATTAGTGGAATTTAATGGTATAAATTAGGTGTTTAAGGCTTGCGAATTTGAGACTTAAAATTTAGGAATTGAGGGGTCATTTTTGGTTGGATTTTGATGCATTTTATATGTTTAGACTCGGGAGAGGATGAGGATTCTTGTAATGTTATTTTTATAGAATTCCGAGATGTGGTCCCGAGGGTCGGGTTTGGCCAATTTCATGATTTTTGGTATATATTATTTATTTTCGAGTGGACTTTGTTCCCTTAGAGTATTTTGATGATATGAATCTATTGTTGAATAGATTCGGGGTGTGTTGAGGCCGAGTCGAGGGGCAAAGGGATCGTGGAGTAGACTTTTCGTCCGGTTTGAGGTAAGTAATGATTGTAACTCTTGTCCTCAGGGTATGAAACCCCGCACTTCACATTGTATCACTATTTTGGAGTGACGCACATGCTAGATGGCGAGTGTGTGACGTACACGGTTGAGGGATTGTGACTTGGTCCATCTCGTGGCAACTATTAAGTTGCTTATTTGATTATGAATCATATGATATTTCATGTTTCAAATATTATTACTATGTTTTGGGCGGAATGCCGTACTTGGGACTCGTGCCACGTGTTTGGACCCCTTGGGGGCTTTTTACCACTATTCCTCACTATGTTGAATTATGATTTATACTCTGTCATATTATGGTTAATTGATTTCAAAACTCAGTCTTATTTACACTATTTTGAGTATTAAAATGATATTTTGGGTCGAGTACCCCGTTTTACTGATAGCTCATGTGGCTTTTTTGGGAGGTTTTTGACTGAGTGAAACCAATGGACTATGTTGTGAGGATATTATGGGTTCAGGTTATGCGCCGCATCATGTTATACTATTTATGATGGCTGAGTGAAGCCGATGGACTGATTTATTAGGATATAATATGGGATCGGGATGCCCGCCGCAACATTTTATTGATAGGCCGAGTGCCAGAGTGATTGATGGCATGATTTGGCTTTTAATAACGCTTGGGCTGAAGGAGCCCCTCCGAAGTTTGTACACACCCCAGTGAGCGCATGTACCCACTAAGTGTTAGTGTGAGTGCGAGTGCCGAGTGCCGATTGTTGAGTGACGAGTGATGAGTGACAAGTGATTGGGAGGCATGAATGGCTATGAGGTTGCCCGAGGGGCTGATTAGGAGTGATTGTCAGGCATGCTGAGTGAGTGATCCTGAGTGATGCTATGCCCGAGGGGCGATTTATGATACATGTTTTTGCCCGAGAGGCTATTTATGATTTCTACCATTTCTATACTAAATTATCTTGATTTCTATGGAAACTGTTGGAAGGTACATTTTTAAAAGGAATTTTACTGAAATCGACCTTCAAGTGCTACAAATTGTGTACCTATGACTTTCGAAAGAAAAAAAATTGTATTTAATGTGGATTAATGATTTGTTTTATGTGTTTCGTAGTTCTCAGACATTGTAGACATGTAATTTTTGACCCTCCCCGTGATTTTACACAGTATATCATTTAAATATTTAATTTAGGTTTAATATCATTATTTTAAATAGTTTTGACCTTTTTACTTTATTTTATCGCAAAAATTAAAATTATAAACAAAATAGTTTCATTTGGTAGTCATACTATTTTGCTAGGATTTTTATTTTTATATAACCTTTGAAAAATACCAAAAAAATAGTTTCAAATTTAACTCTTAGTTTTATTTTTAATATAATAATTTATTAAAATAAATTAAGAGTTATTTTATATTTTTCTTATAAGTATTTTAGAAGTAACTTCTTAGCCCAATTTTGTAGATTTAGAGTCCAACTCAGACCTAAGTCCATAATTCTCAAGCCCATTCCCTTTAGACTAATACCTATTAACCTGACACTAAAACATATACCCCTATATAAGGCCCTTTAATCTTCATCACACAAAGGAGGAAGGACCCTGCCACTGCCGAAAATTGAGAAACGGTGCACATCCCACATCGGCCAGCTCCCCTAACTCACTAAAAATAAATCCTATTCTAAATCCAATTCCATTGTCAACCACATCTGCCGGCACTCCCTCCCCAAACCTTTCCCATAATTGTTTGATCTCTTTCCATTCCTTTTCTCAATCTTTATTTCTTCCTTTCTCGTATTTCAATTATAATAGTTTAGTCCATCTTTCCTTCTTTGAACTCCATTAATCTCTCAGTTTTCACAAAAATTACCTTTTATTTAGTGCAAAGATTGATATGTTTCACTAGTTTCTTCTTACCAAAATAGAGTTTCTTACCAATGAAGTCTAGTTGAAATTCCCAAGACGGTTATAAGGTTTTCTAAGAAGAGTAAGATTTCGGCGAGGTTTTCCGATCGACAACGGGCTTCTGTTTGCGTTCCATCGAAGTTTTCATCGAGAAGTTCTTGCTCGAAGTCTTTGTTCCAGGTTCTGACCTTAAGTAGATTTTGGGTCTAGGATCTGTCATGACTGGTCGTTGTATGAATTTTGCTGGAAGCTTTGTTCAATGGAAAATCTTTTCTTCGGTAAGGTCCATTCTCAATTTGTCTTTGCTATGGATTAATTGAATATTATGTGTGTTTGCTTCTGCTAAATCATTTAAGTGCTTTATTTTTAGTTTAAAACCTTGAATGCTTGTTTGAATTGTTGAACTACATATAGCCATAAAATATAATACTCTCACTAGTGTTAGCTTACTGGGTTTGGGCTCAGGATGAACATAATGGATATAGCTTTTCTTTATTAAAAAAAGTTTGTTTCATAGGCTTTCAATGCCAAATTTGTTGTTGGAACGATTTAGTTGCTTCAACATTAAGTAGGTGAATACTACTTCTCTTGTTATTCTTGTCAATATATAAGAACTAGAAGCATCAATAGATTTATTTAAGATTCTGAAAGAGAAATTGAATAAATTGCAAGCATCACCTGGGTAGTATTTTATATATTATATGTTGATATACAACTGGCATACATCAACCTTTAATGATTCAATACCTCTGGTTTAAATTCCTAATCTTACTCAGTTCCTAATGTTTCTTTATGAAGGTATTCTCTGCAGCAGAATTGTAAAAGTATATGGATTCATGTGAGTTAAAAAAGTATGGTTCCCGTGGCATGGTCACGATACGTAAATTTCATTCGGGTGTGCATTTTATGTAACCCGGCCATAACTACAGACAATAATAAAATCACATGTTGCAATCGCGGTTGCATTTCATGTGACGCAGTTTGCAACGTGTCTAAAAATAATAAGTGCACATCATCGTGACTTGTATTAAAATAATTCCATAAATATTAAAAGCGGCTAAAACTTAAAAAATCTAAATGCACAATTGTTGGTTGATTTCCCAATGCACACGCAAGTGTACGTGGTCGTCAAGTAATATAGGATTTGAAGTCCAGATATCGTACCCACAGGGACTTGTGATTTAACAATCAACTAAACTGACTCAAACAGACATTTACTAGAATTAATCTAAAATAGTAAATCAAAAGATTAAATAGACAACTAACTTAAAGATGAATTCAAGGTAAATTGATATTCTAGAGTTATGGGTTGTTAAACAATCACGTTGAGTTTTCGACCTAAATCTTCTAATCAGGTTTATTGATTGACGAGGTTAATATTGCTCGTAGCCTTCTCCCGAAGTACAACTCGCCTATTCAAGCTAACCTAATGCCTATATTCCTATGGAATCAGGATTAACAAGAACGCATTAATAATTCCCGTATAATAACCAAGCAAGGCGATTAGGTATATTCCTATCCTAACCGCAAATCCGCTCCCCTGAAGGGTTAAGATCTTGCTCTACCCAATCTTATATGCAATCTAGAATTCCCTCTCCCGAGTTCAACCCTAGATTCGTAGATAGTATTCAATTGGTGATCAAGCAATTAAATAATTAAGCGCAAGATTGAATAAACAAACCAATTAAGATAAAACAATAAGAATAATTCAAGCTTCAACTACAACGTTCATGTAACACCCAAAACTCTAGAACTAATAAACTATAAAACTAAAAGAAGAGAAGAGAAGAAAAACTAAGTAGAATCCTCTGTCAAAAGTCTGCATAAGCCCCTTAATGTGATGTTTTTGGGTCTATTTATATGTTTAGAATGAACCCTAAACGTCTCAAAGACTTCTATTCTAACTTGGAAACACTTAAAACCCGTCAAAACTCGGTTTCTAGCTGTCCCGGGACCCAGGCGTTTCAGCCCTAAAGCCTGGGTAAAGCCAGGCAGGGCCTGGCGTTACAGCCCTAAGGCCTGGGTAACGCCTGGACCCCCCAGGCGTTATGGGTCTAACGCCTGGGTAACGCCAGGCTGCCCCAGGCTGTTTGGCTTGGCGCCCGGCTATCCCCCGGGTGTCCCCTCTCGCGTATTCTTCGACGTATTTGCATCCGTTTAGCCCCGTTTCCAATTCCAATTCACCTACACATAAAATAAACCTTATTAGGCACATACGACGTGTATTTTATCATTAAAGCTCATAAAATGTGAGGGATATAATGCTTAAAATCACGAATTCTAGCCACACATCAACAATAGGCTAAAATGTGTAAATAATCAGATAATTTAGGCCAAATAATAATAGTTAAGCGACCATGCTAGAACCACAAAACTCGAGAATGCCTAACACCTTCTCCCGGGTTAAAATAATTCCTTAGCCGGATTTTTGGTTTGAAGACATTTTAAACAGAGTCAAAATTTCCTCGGTTTGGGATTTCAATAAATAAATGGTGTCTCAGAACACCGTAACAATCTGGGTGGTGACTCCGAAATCAATAATAAATTGCAAATCAGAATAATGTCACTTAAAGTGGAAAACCCCCCTTATTACCCTTACCCGGGGTGAAAAAGGAGGTGTGATAACTCTGGAGACTCTGCTGGGGATTGAGAACCTAGGATCTCTGGTTCAGGGTTCAATAATTCGAGCTTAGAATAACTGTTATATTTAGCTTTATTATCTGATTTTACATTTTTTAACCTAATGTGCTAAATGCCGCTTTTTACCGCTTTGATATTATATGAACTGCATATAAATTGTGCCGAAACCCTCTTCTCTCTAAGTCTTCTAAATCTTCTGGGAAGCGTGCGCTTCGTGTGACTTCTTTCTGTTAGATTCATATCCTAATTTTAGAACGAAGTTCGGACAAGTTGCAAAGCTGGTGAAGCTTCTGTATCCCCGGTACGCTGCCCCTCCCCCCTAAATGTACAACTACAACTGAAACTTTTGATGCACACTCCCAAAGTGTGACATTGACAACCAATCAGACAACCGCCGTTGTTATGCCTGTCGTCACTGTGCCACAACCAACAGTGGTGCAGAAGAAAACTCATGAGTCACAATTTACTATCCAGCAAGAACAATACCACTCTCCTGGGTACCATTCATACCTATTTGATCTTCCTGCAAATATTGAGAAGCCTGTCCAAAATATTGCACAGGAAGAAATGATCAAAATAGTTAATAGCTTAGAACAACAGTTGAAAAACATGCAAGGATTGGCAGGTCAGAAGAGTATTGCCTTTAAGGATCTATATATGTTCCTCGATGTTCGTTTTCCACTTGGTTTCAAGACTGCCAAATATGAAAAGTATGATGGACATCGAGATCCCATAGCCCACCTGAAAAGGCATTGCAATCCGCTAAGAGGCGTAGGAAGAAATGAAAAATTGCTAATGACTTATTTTGGGGAAAGCCTTACGGGGGTAGCCTCTGAATGGTTTACTGATCAAGACACATCTTGATGGTATGTCTGGGATGACATGGCTCAGGCCTTTGTAAAACATTTCCAATACAACATCGACATTGCCCCATACCGCAATTCCCTTTCAAACCTGAAGAAGAAACCAACTGAAAGTTTCAGGGAATATGCCATTAAATGGAGAGAGCAAGCAGCTAGAGTTAAGCCACCCATGGATGACCACGAGCTAATCACTATCTTCCTTCAGGCTCAAGAGACAGATTATTTTACAAACATGATGTCCGCAATTGGCAAATCATTCTCGGAAGCAATCAAAATGGGAGAAATGGTTAAAAATGGCCTTAAGACAGGCAAAATCATAAGTCAAGCAGTGTTCAAAGCCGCAACTTAGGCTGTCCAAATTAAATCTGGTAATTTTAGTTACATGAATGAGAAAAATGAAGAAATCATCATGGCATCAGGGTTGATAAGAGTTCCTAGGAGAACATCTCGAAGGTATGACCAGCCTTGTCTGTTTTTCGATGAATCCTCTGAGAAATCCTATCCACCTCATAACCCACAATACTCCTTTGCTGGACCTAAGTATGTGGTACATCCATCAAGATACCCCAGAAGGTGAGCATTGCAAAATCTCCACCAGCCTCCACAGAATTTCCAAGTGCCCTATAACCCACATCCAGACAAGGGTTATAGAGGAGAACAAAGGTTGAAAGATAATTTTACACCAATAGGAGAGTCATATGCAAGCTTGTTTGAGAAATTAAAGCATTATGACATGGTTGCACCCATTCCTCCAAATCATGTGGACCCACGTGCAAGAAGCTTTGACCCTTCTAAAAGGTGTGAATACCATTTCAATGCCCAGGGGCACGATGTTTAAAGCTGTTGGAATTTGAAAAGAGAAATAGAAAGGATGATCCAGGAAAATCTTAATGTGATCCAAGACAGTGACACCCAGATTATCACGCATAATCGTTTATCTGCACATGATGAAGCACACTTTGTGGGGATGATGCGTGGTGATAGGGAGTATGAGAATCCTCTCGGGAATTTGCTGACTGAAGTTAATGATTTTGAAATTGGAGAAAGCTCTGCTGATTATGATGACCAGATTTGTGGCTAAATGTCAATCTTAGCAATTGAAAATTCATTCCCTCCTTACTAGGAAGGAATGATGGTAGCTTGTTTTGATGTTTTTTCTATTATCTGGCTTGTTTCAGGGTTGTGATCCATCTTTTATTTGTTTTATTGAGTCAAACCCTTCTATCCTTCTGTTATGTTTGTGTCAGTCTTGTCTGTCTATTTTGTTGCTATTTTCATTATCTGAGTTATTTTAGGGTTGTAACTCGGATTTTAGGTTGTTTGTATTCTTGTTAACCCTTCCATCCTTTACTCATACAATCTGTCCTTTTGTGTCATTCCATGCTTTGTTCCTTTCTCGCTAGTTTTAGTGATATGACATGCATGCGGAAATTTTGGCCTGATCTTTAAAAACTGATTTAGTCTTGAATGAGATAAGTGAGAAAGAGACACTTTTGAGGATGAATAAATATTTGAGATACTTTGGAATTAAGGTCGAGTAAAATTCACCTTAAAATAATTGCGAAGATCGGGCTTGAGGATGTTTAATCAATTGAAGCTCGGTCGAAAGTTTAGCATTAATGTATGCAAAGTGTCTTTCGACCACGACACACCAAGAAGATAGACATATTCATCAACACTATGATCGCAAAAAGATAATATGTTTTGGCGTTCTCGGGGCTGAGAGGCCCTTTTTCTTCTATCTAAACACTTTATACCCTTCTCTACCCCTTTTGAGCTGGTGTCATTTTTTTTACCACACTCTTTTGGAATCAAGTTTAGAGTCAAATGTCAAAAGTGAAAATGAAAACGAAAATGAAAAAAATCCATGCCCCAAGAGTACAAACTGGGGATGCTCTTAGAAAGTTCAAATGAAAAAAAAGAGAAAAAAAAACAGGGAAAGGTCCATGCCCCCCAAAAAATAAAAGCTGGGGCAACCTGTTTTGAAAAAAATAATAAAAAAGAAAAGAAAAAAAGAAACATGAAAAAAAGAAAGAAAGAAAGATGAAAAATAGTTAGGTCAGATTCCCTTTGACAGTCAAATTGCTCCAAAAGGCAAGAAGCCATTCAAGATATCAGAAAAGGTCGCCTAAGCAAAGATCTCATGTTGGGATAAGTCTGACTGAGCCACCAATACAAATGGTACTGGGTGTGAAACAATCAGGGTTGATGCATAGCAAAAAAAAAAAAATTTCTTGAAACTGACTCAGGCTGATTGAGCAAAAGACAAGTTGCCCAGGACTCAAGGCCACAAACCGACCATCACTTTTTTAAAGCTGGCAAAATTTTCTTTGTTTGAAACAGGAACAAAGCAGTGCAACGAAAGTGATTAAAAAAAAAAGAAGAAATGAAGAGCCGAAAAAGGGAATCTTAGAATAAAATGTGTACATAGAATGTCGCCATTACTCATCACACTTTTCCTCCTAGGATAAAAAGTCCTAGTCTGCTGGATTTTACTTCCAACGAAATCTTAGTCTGATGAATCTTTCTCCTAAGATAACAAAAAAATAAGAAACCTAGTCTGATGAATTTTCTCCTAGGATCGAAATCTTAGTCTGATGAATCTTTCTCCTAAGATAGAAGACCTAGTCTGATGAATCTTTCTCCTAAGATAAAAAACACCTAGTGTGATGAATCTTTCTCCTTAGATAAAAATCTTAGTCTGATGAATCTTTCTCCTAAAATAAAAAACCTAGTCTGATGAACTTCTTCCGAGGATAGAAATCTTAGTCGGATGACTTTTTCTCCTAAGAAAACCAAAAAAAAAAAGAGACCCAGGGTGATGAATTTTCTCCTAGAATTGAAATCTTAGTGTGATGAATCTTTCTCCTAAGATAGAAAACCTAGTCTGATGAATCTTTCTCCTAAGATAACAAAAAAAAAAAACAGACCTAGTATGATGAACTTTCTCCTAGGATCAAAATCTTAGTCCGATGAATCTTTCTCTTAAGATAGAAGACCTAGTCGGATGAATTTTCTCCTAGGATCAAAATCTTAGTCTGATGAATCTTTCTCCTAAGATAACAAAAAAAAAAGACCTAGTCTGATGAATCTTTCTCCTTAGATAGAAAACCTAGTCTGATGAACTTTCTCCTATGATGAAAATCTTAGTCTGATGAATCTTTCTCCTAAGATAAAAAAACCTAGTCGGATGAACTTTCTCCTAGGACATAAATCTTAGTATGACGAATCTTCCTCCTAAGATAAGAAAACCTAGTCTGATGAATTTTCTCCTAGGATCAAAATCTTAGTCTAATGAATCTTTCTCCTAAGATAAAGAAAACCTAGTCTGATGAATTTTTCTCCTAGGATAGAAATCTTAGTCTGATGAATCTTTCTCCTAAGATACCAAAAAAAAAAAAAGATCTAGTTTGATGAACTTTCTCCTAGGATCAAAATCTTAGTCTAATGAATCTTTCTCCTAAGATAAAGAAAACCTAGTCTGATGAATTTTCTCCTAGGATCAAAATCGTAGTCTGATGAATCTTTCTCCTAAGATAACAAAGAAATGACCTAGTCTGATTAATTTTCTCCTAGGATCAAAATCTTAGTCTGATGAATTTTTCTCCTAAGATACCAAAAAAAAATATTAACTTAGTCTGATGAATGCTCTCCTAGGATAGACGTCTTAGTATGACGAATCTTTCTCCTAAGATAAGAAAACCTAGTCTGATGAATTTTCTCCTACGTTAATTAAAAAAAGAAGAAGTTTTGTTTAAAAAAAAATAGTTTATTTATGTTCTCAGAGAATAAGCACTAGGCAATCTGTTTAAAAATGAATTTCTCAACAAAAAAAAATTCTTCTTGGTATATACAATTACCTGGTCTCGTTTTCCAACATAGGGTTTCCACTCCCTAGTTGATGCCAACATAACCTAATGCCAAAGCAGGATCACCACTCCCTAGTTGATGATTTTTCAACATAGGGTCTCCACTCTCTAGTTGATGCCAACATAGGGTCTACACTCCCTAGTTGATGCCAACATAGAGTCTCCACTCCCTAGGTGATCCCAGCATAGCCTGATGCCGACATAACTCGATGCCAACATAGGTCTCCATTCACTAGTTGACGCCGGAATAACCTGATGAATCTCATTTCCAGACACCGGCATAACCTGGTGATCTCTTCTTGACAACAACATAACCTGTTGATCATTCCCTGACACTGTCATAACACAATGATCCCTTATCCCCAGGCAGCGACATAACCTGTTGACCTTTCCAGACACCGACATAACCTGGTGATCATTCCTGACAACAGCATAACATGTTGATCATTTCCTGACACTGGCATAACCTAGTGATCTCCTTTTCCCGGAAATAGCATAACCTGTTGACCTTTTCCCGGACACCGGCATAACCTGGTGATATCTTTCTTGACAACGTCATAACCCGTTGATCCTTCCCAAGACACCGGCATAACCTGGTGATATTTTTCTTGACGATAGGATAACCTGTCAATTCTCTTCCAACACAGGGTCTCCAACCCCTAGTTGATTTTACCTTTGGGCATAGAGTATCCACTCCCTAGTCTACAATAACTCTGGGTACACCATTCCCGACCTTTTATTGTTTTTAAAAATAAAGTAGCATAGATTCCTTTGCAATAACTCACGAAATTTTCCTAGTGAAAACTGGGGCAGAAAAATTTCGTTCGTTTGTTTTGATTTTGCGCAGATTAAAATTTAGGACAATGGATTCAAGACGACCAAAAGAAGACGTCTCAATTCAGAATAAAAGAAAAGAAGAATAGAAAAGAGTTGAACCCCAAGGTACAGAAGCGGAAAAGATGTGGACTGCTCAAGACAGATTGAAGTCACAAGCTATGTATGTCCATTCTTGATCCGAAAAAGCTGTAGAAGAATGAACTAGCACCTGCAGCCAACAAGCATTAAGATTCAGATCAGAGTCTGCATGAAGAACCAACAAAGACTCAAGACCAAGCTTCAGAAGACTAATAGACAGGAATCTTGTAACTCGTAACTGATAGGATTAGTTGGTCTTTTATTTTTGATTCTGATGTAATAACGGGGCCGCGAACCGGAGCCTCAGACGGAACCTCGCTCGACACTGCAACTCATCATTCCATCAGTCTCCTTGAACTACACACGACCTGATTCCCTTATAACCCGGGATATGTAGGCCGTCCAAAACCAGGACTCGGTCACATCCTCTTTCCTTTTAAGTTTTCTACACTTTTAAATAATGGTCGGGTCAAAACATGTCTTGTTGTTCTTTTTCTTAAAACTCTTCGCGTTTCTAGTCAAAGAGGGGCAGCTGTAGACATGTAAGTTTTGACCGTCCCCGTGATGTTAGACAGTATAGCATTTAAATATTTAGGTTAGGTTTAATATCATTATTTTAAATAGTTTTGACCTTTTTACTTTATTTTAGCGCAAGAACTAAAATTATAAAAAAAATAGTTTCATTTTGTAGTCATACTATTTTGCTAGGATTTTTATTTTTATATAACCATTGAAAAATACCAAAAAAAAAGTTTCAACCTTAATTCTTAGTTTTATTTCTAATATAATAATTTATTAAAATTAATTAAGAGTTATTTTATATTTTTCTTATAAGTATTTTAGAAGCAACTTCTTATCCCAATTTTGTAGATTTAGAGCCCAACTCAGACCTAAGTCCATAATTCTCAAGACCATTCTCCTTAGCCCAATACCTATTAACCTAACCCTAAAACATATATCTCTATAAAAGGACAATTAATATTCATCACACAAAGGAGGAAGGACCATGCCCCTACCGAAAATAGAGAAACGGCGCACACCCCACATCGACCAGCTCCCTTAACTCACTAAAAAGAAATCCAATTTTAAATCCAATTCCATTGTCAACCACATATGCCGGCACCCCTTCCCCAAACCTTTCCCATAATTGTTTGATCTCTTTTCATTCCTTTTCTCAATATTTATTTCTTACTTTCTTGTATTTCATTTATAAAAGTTTAGTCCATCTTTCCTTCTTTGAACTCCATTAATCTCTCATTTCTCACCAAAATTAGCTCCTAATTAATGCAAAGATTGATATGTTTCACATTTTTCTTCTTACCAAAATAGAGTTTCTTACCAATGAAGTCTAGTTGAAATTCTTGAGACGGTTCTGAGGTTTTCTAAGCAGAGTAAAATTTCGGTGAGGTTTTTCGATCGACACGGCCTTCTGTTTGCGTTCCATTGAAGTTGTCATCGAGAAGCTCTTGCTTGAAGTGTTTGTTCCAGGTTCCGGCCTTAAGTCGATTTTGGGTCTAGGATCTGTCATGAGTGGTCGTTGTATGAATTTTGCTGGAAGTTTTGTTCAATGGAAAATCTTTGCTTCGGTTAAGGTACATTCTCAATTTGTCTTTCCTATGGATTAGTTGAATATTATTTTTGTTTGCTTCTGGAAAATCATTTAATTGCTTTATTTTTAGTTTAAAACCTTGAATGCTTGTTTGAACTGTTGAACTACATGAATCCATAAAATATAATACTCTCACTATTCTTAGCTTACTGTGTTTGGGCTTAGGATGAACATAATGGATATAGTTTTTCTTTTTTAAAAAAAAATTTGGTTTCATAGACTTTCAATGCCAAATTTTTTCTTGGAATGATTTAGTTTCTTCAACTTTAAGCAGGTGAATACTACTTCTCTTGTTATTCTTGTCAATATATAAGAACTAGAAGCATCATTTAATTTATTTAAGATTTTGAAAGAGAAATGGAATAAATTGCAATCATCACCTGGATAGTATTTTATATATTTTATGTTGATATACAACTGGCATACATCAACCTTTAATGATTCAATACCTCTGGTTTAAATTCCAAAGCTTACTCAGTTCCTGATGTTTCTTTATGGAGGTATTCTCTGCAGCAGAATTGTAAAAGTATATGGATTCATGTGAGTTAAACAAGTATGGTTCCCGTGGCATGATCACGATACGTAAATTTCATTCGGGTGTGCATTTTATGTAACCCGGCCATAACTACAGACAATAATAAAATCACATGTTGCAATCGCGGGTGCATTTCAGGTGACGCAGTTTGCAACGTGTCCAAAATTAACAAGTGCACGTCATCGTGAGTTGTATTAAAATAATTCCATAAATATTAAAAGCGGCTAAAACTTAAAAAGGCTAAATGCAAAATAGGCTAAAATGTATAAATAATAAGATAATTTAGGTCAAATATTAATAGTTAAGCGACCGTGCTAGAACCACGAAACTCGGGAATGCCTAAAACCTTCTCCCGGGTTAACATAATTTCTTATCCGGATTTCTGGTTCGCAAACATTTTAAACAGAGTCAAAATTTCCTCGGTTTGGGATTTCAATAAATAAATGGTGTCTCGAAACACCGTAAAAACCCGGGTGGCGACTCTGAAATCAATAATAAATACCAAATCAGAATAATGTCACTTAAAGTGGAAAAACTCCGTTATTACCCTTACCCGGGGGAAAAAACGAGGCGTGACATACATTATCTACTTTAATTACTACTGAGTTGGCGTACTCACATTACTCCCTGCACCTTGTGTGCAGATTTAGGTGCTAGGGCTGGCTGAGAGTTGATTTACTGTCGCAGAGACTCACGAGATTGCGATAGCTGCACGCTTCCGCTGCCCTGCCTTCTCCTTCTTACTTCTTTGGTACTTGTATACTCAGGCTTATATTGTATTATAGATAGTGTATTAGACTTGTATTCTTTAGATGCTCATGACTGATGACTTCGGGTTTTGGGACAGAGTTGAAATGTTTATCTATCTTTATTTGTTTGAAATGTTAAAATGAAAATCTTATGACAATATCTGCAGTATTGAATAAAAATGAAAAGGTTGCCTTATGTTTAAGTATTGAGTTGGCTGGCCTAGTACCACAATAGGTTCCATCATGGCCGGGGTGGTTTTGGGGTCGTGAGATGCAATCTATCTGCAACGTGATGCTGTGTCTTCTAATTTTAGGAGGGGGGGGGGGGGGGGGGGAAGCAAACATTAGTTTGCATTTCTTAAGTGAATGTATCTATGCAATTCACGTGCTGAAGGCTTGAAGAAAATGTTAACCTTTACTCTAATAATGCAACACCTTGCTACATCTTGTATGAGTCACATAGTGGCTTTTGTTAACCACTTCATGGGCTGCCTAGTTGGTGGTAAGATCCATCAAGCTTATCCAATTCTAATTAATTGTTAATTTATTTATCTCCCACTAACCAATAATTAATCAATTACCAACATAATTATGAATTATCTCAAATTACTTAAAATACTACTTACTTTTAACACACATTATACACCTTACTATCATGGTCATGTGGTACCTTGTATGACACTAGTCCATAAATATCGGGTATTTTAGATTGGGCGTATTTTATTCCAAAATGTCAAACATCAAAAAAGGTCGGTCCGTAATCGAAATAGCGTAATGCTTATAATCTCAAAATAACCTCATTTGTGAACTTACGTCGATTAATTTATGACAAAACTTTAACATACGAAAATGCGGGATGTAACATCTCATTTCCGAGCTTCCATCAATTTACTTATGGAATACTTTCACATATGAAACATTGGGTGTAACATCATTCACCCCTCTGGAAAATTCATCCTCGAATGTGCACTGATGCACTTATCATTATCATAACTTATATCTTCCAAAAACCGTAGAACTCTCATTTCCACACAGGAAACTGTTTTGTGAATTATTCCATAGTCTAGGGCACCCCTCCCTTTAAGCTTCTTTCTCACACAATGACTTGTGGTCAGAATCCTTCCAATCTCGTAACTGTTGCTACCTTCTATAATGCAGCCTGTACGATGACTTTGTAAATGCGCCTATGTGACTCTTCCCCTCAGCTTTTAACCAATCTCTTGGCCTTAGTTTTTTAACATATACAGAACTTGACAAGATGTCCCTTTGGGCATCTATAAGTATACTGAAGTCCTTCACTCGGTAATTTGTCGAACTTACGAATATTGCTATACCTTATTTCATAGATACGTTTAACATCCGCATGACTTTACAGCACCAAGGTAGGTCATACTATACCATAACCCTTATTTTAATTCATCGTTACTGAGGTCTGCTACCAAACTTCTAGATTACTCTCGTTGATCATCCGATACGTATAAATCTAAGTCCTTTAATTGTTCCTCATTACCTGTCACGACCTCAAATCCTAAGACGGCCGTGCTGACGCCTATCATGCAACTGGGCTAGCCAACCATTCCATACTAGCATAGCATTTCATAATTTCCCAAAACTAGCAGATTTTAAAACAGCAAAATGAGATAAACAATTTATACACTACCCCAAAACCTGGAGTCAACTGTCATGAGCATCTAGGACTATAAATAAAATGTACAATAAGGTGACTTGCTACTACAAAAGTCTGAAGTACGAAAGATAAAAACTATGAACTAAGGAAAGGAAAGGATGTGAGCTGGGGACGCTGAGCAGCTACCTCGATCCTCGAACAAACTTCAAGCACGTCCAAAAATAAACTAGTCAGATGGTCCAGTACCTGGATCTGCACACATAGGTACAGGGAGTAATGTGAGTATGCCAACTCAGTAAGTAATCAAAATAACTAAAAACTGGAGTACAGTGACGAGCATTTAAAATCATAATTTCATAAAAATAGGTATTAGTGACACAAATACAGTAAATCAAAAGTCCACACTTTTTCAAATACTTCGAAACTCCACTTTCCCTGCATTTAAACTTGCATAAAACATTAAATCTAAGTTTATTAAGGGGACTCAGCGTAAAATGAGTGAAAGCAATAATCTCACAATTTATAGCCTTTCGGGCACAATATCACTCATGAATAGGGTCTCTCAGTCACTCGTAACGCCAGTAGCACAGTCCAAGCTCGCACTCAACACTCTCACTCAAGAGGTACCACGAATACACACAATTGTTGTGGTGGGCAGGCTGATCCAATACACACACACACACACACACACACACACACACACACACATA
>ML371876.1:99208-224986 GCA_005239525.1 Nicotiana knightiana | reverse complement strand
ATATATATATATATATATATATATATATATATATATATTGCTACGACGTTCAGCCCGATCCAAATAACATACCCTGCAGCGTGCAGCCCGATCCATATAATAGTCGACTGCCCCACTGGGGGTGTACACACTCCGGAGGGGCTCTTACAGCCCAAGCGCTATATTGTTGCGGCGTGCAGCCCGATCCAATATGTTTTTTGCTGCGGCGTGCAGCCCAATCCATATATAATATATGTTGCTGCGGCGTGCAGCCCGATCCATATGTAATATATATATATATATATATATATATATATATATATATTGTTGCGGCGTGCAGCCCGATTCATAACTATCCTCACATACTAGGCTCTTGACCTTAGTTATTCATCCTCACAAGCCACTCGGGAAACACATCTCAACTCACGGGACTCATCCCCAAAATACCTCTTAGAGTCTCAAATAGTGTGATAACAGTGAAAATAACAAGTAGAAAACATGACTGAGTTCACAATTGTTCTATCACGATAGTGTGAGAATAGTGCAAAAGTACCTCTGAGGGTCTAAGCAGGTCGGCACAAGGCCCCAAACATTCCTTACAGCCCATAAACAAGTATAAATTTCTAAAATATAGGATGTCGTAAGGTTTTAAATCGAATACGCGGCATAATAGTCGCTACGGGACGGACCAAGTCACAATCTCTATCGGTGCACACCCACACACTTGTCAATAGCATGTGCTTCACCTCATTTACCAAAACAATATAAAATATCGGGGTTTCCATACCCTCAGGTTTAGAGTTATAATCGTTACTTACCTCAAAACAACCCAAAAATTACTCCACGGTTCTCTTGCCCCTCGAATCGGCTCCCAAATGCTTCGAGTCTATCAGAATCAGGTTAATAACATCAAAATATACTAGGGAGACAAATCCCAATCGAAAACTATCAAAAGTAGGCACAATTCCCAAAATTTTCCAAACCCGGCCCGGGCCCACATCTCGGAATTTGATAAAATTTACACCACGACAATCCTCATCCTCTCACGATTATATACATACTAAGAACACTAAAATTGGAGTCCCAATGACCGCTAAAATTCATGTATTAAAGTCTCTTAATCACAAGCCCTAATTACCAATTTTCCTCCCTGAATTCTTACCCATTTCATGACTAATAGTAGGAAAATCATCACAAACACAAGAGACGAGTTCCAAGTAACTTAGCCAATCGATAACCTTCAATTTCTTCTGAAAAAACACTGCTCAAAGCTCCAAACCCGTCCACAAATGATGAAGAATGGGTGAAATTTCGCGAAGGCACCCTTTTATACTCTCTACCCAGCGATTTCCGCACCTGCGGACCCGCACTAGCGGTCCCAGGTGCGCACCTACGACAATGACTAAAATTTAGACTTCCGCACACCGTCCCATGACGCAACTTCTTAAACTCTGTGTGCCAGGCATCATAGAGGGTCTGGGAATAAACTCCCTGAAAATTAGATCTGAAAACTAAGCACAAGTGAATGGGGTTGCATAGACTAGTCCACCCTTTTCATAAGCTTGGCACCACCTATATGTCGACCCCATCAGCAAAAATGTAGTAAAGGTGACTCCGCTCTCCTCCACAATGCCTATAGTGTGGAGAACACGGTGACATTGGTTTAGAAAAGCTTGTGCAAAATCCACATAAACTGGGCCACTGAAAGTGGGAGGATCATACTTTTAGAGCCTCTCAAGCCTCCTTTACTCCTTGATCACGCTCAACTATGTCTTATAAAAGACTAAACGGGCGTTGCAAATATAATCTGGGGTATTATGCCCTGAGTCAATCCCACAGGGAATTTACGTATCAATCAAGGCTTTAGAATACACAACTTTTACTCAATCAATTCTCTCAAAACTTTTTAATATAAATTGGTGATATTTTACTAATTCTACTGACAATAATAATAACTAGCAATTACTAACAATGTGTTGTAAATAATTATGATAAAGGCCTAAGGTTATGGTTTCCCCCGTTGGTGAAATTACTTCTCGGGTACTTCATATGGCATGTTTAGTTGTCTCTATCAATCATGAACACTCTACCTACCATAAACCTCTCTCAAGTAATTATGATAATTTACTAGACGCACTCTCTCAAGTTACGCTAAGTAGATTGCATTACAGTTCACTTTATATTGCACCCGAGATATCGTTATCTCTAATCCAACCTCTAAACCCTCGGTTATGACTTTCGTCTATATTCTGGGAGTGATGTTGTTCAAATAAGTACCTAAATATGCACTCTCTCTCAAGTAGATACATAATAAATAGGAACAGCTAATTGAGGGCCCTTCAATCAACTACAACAAGAACGTAGTTGAACAAATAGAGATTAATCAACCAATAAAAACTATATTAATATCACAATAAGTTATCCTCTAAGGGGTTCCACCAAAACCCTAGATTAAGAAAATTAGTTACTCATATTCATAAGAATCAATTCTAAAATAACTTGCATAATTGAACTACAAAATAATAAATAAAAGCTATAAAAATCAATGTTTGCTTCACTGAGTAGTAATCCACAAGTTTTTGTTCACTTCAATGGCTTCTCTCCCTTTTGAATCCTCTTCAAGTTGTGTTTGGGGTCTATTTATATGTTTAGGACAAACCCTAAACATGTAGGAGACTTCTATTCCAACCGGGAAACACTTAAACTCTTCAAAACTCGAATTTAGCCGGAACAGGGGCCTGGCGTTTGGGCCCTGGCGCCTGGCTAACGCCGGGCTAAGGTAGACATTTCAGCTCTAACGCCTGGCTAACGCCAGGCAGGGTCAGGCGTTTCAGCTCTGGCTCCCGGCTATATCCCGGTGCATTCCTCCTCGCCTCTTGAGCGTATTTTTGATGTATTTGCATGCATTTAGCTCGGTTTCCATCTCCAATGTACCTACACATGAAATAAACTCCATTATACACATAAAAAGTGTATTTTTTATCATTAACGCACATAAAATGTAGGGCATATAACATATTAAACCATGAATTCTAGCCACGCATCACTCCTTCTCTAAAGCAAGTGACCCGACCTCAGGCTGAACCATGATAATGGGTTGTGCTGGAATAACACCTGGAACTTGATCAACATGAACTCGTTGCTCTAGAGTACAGGCGATGGGAGTTTGAGCTCCTCCAGCAAACCTGAGATGTAACCGGTGCAATTGGATCAATTTCGTCTAAGCTAAAGTGTCGAACATGCCCAGGACACATGTCAAAGTATCCTGGAGTCTAGGGGTAGTAGCAAGCACCTCAGGTGCCTGTCCCCCAACTGGAGCTACTGGTGGGCCTCCATTGTTGCTCTAGCAGGTGCTCTAGTTGTGTCACGTGCTGCTCCTCGGCCTCTACCTTAGCCCCAGCCTCTCATTGCTCTAGTACGGGGCACGGGTGTTTGCTCAACTGATCTCGTAGTGCATGTCCTCTTGAAGATAAAGGCTCAAATTCCAAAATAAAAAAATTCACATGATAACGAATGAAAAATGTGGAATTTCCTAATAGTTCCATAGGCTCTCGAAGATAAGTACCGATGTCTCTATAAGGAACCTCGAGAATCTACTAAACTTGCTTATGACTCGTAGCACCTATGAGCTAGAGCTCTGATACCAACTTATCACGATCCCAAAATCCCACCTTATAAATCATGATGGCACCTAGTCTCGAATATTAGGTAATCCTAACGCATGATGAGACAAAGAGATTAAGCTAATTAAATTTCAAAACAAAAACAGATAAGTCACATAACATCGTCAAAATAACATAATAGTAATACACCCCAAAACCAATAGTAAGAAGTCATAAACCCTACTGAGAGTAAATAGGAATAACAATTACATCACAGTTTTAGAATGAAAGTAAGCAATAGTAAAGTAACGATCCTGAAGGTGACTCCGAGGCCTACGAGCGTAATAGCATGTATACCTTGAAGTCACCGCAATAAATCTCAAACATCTAGCTAATTTCAGCACACTCTGAGGTAAAAATATGTGTAAGCGTATTATGAGTACACCACAACAGTATCCAGTAAGTATAAAGACTAACCTCGGTGGAGTAGTGTTAATGTAAAAGTCAAGACACTCACTAGACATGAAAACATGTGCAAGATATTAATATAAAGCTAAGAATGAAAGAATATCAATATAAAGCTAACAATGGAAAGAATACTAATGTAAACCTAGAATTGGAAAGAAAATTCATATAAAGT
Source organism: Nicotiana knightiana (assembly GCA_005239525.1). Classification (NCBI taxonomy): domain Eukaryota; kingdom Viridiplantae; phylum Streptophyta; class Magnoliopsida; order Solanales; family Solanaceae; genus Nicotiana; species Nicotiana knightiana. The sequence continues at coordinate 220,765 of ML371876.1, read as the reverse complement.
TATCAATTAAAAGTAAAGGCAATAAATGACAACAAAGAGTAAACATGTGATAAAACAACTAGATAATCATAACATAGTTCAAAATGCAAGTGAAATCAATTAAGGAAAATAAATGATAGTCAAAATTATCAAACCATTCAAGCACAAGGTTCAACAAGAATCAACCCGAGGTACCACACCTCATAATCACAAATCACAAGTCACAAATCACAAATCTTTCTTATAACTCCATGTGAGCCTTATATTAAATTTAAAAATATTTTTCCAGAAATAGCTTCACGCGCTTTAGCCCCATTATCTTGTCGTGTGTGCCTCAAATGATGTAATTTCCCTTACTAGAAACATGCACATAAATCCCCTTTATCTCGAAGCATGCACATCAATGACACAACCCTTATGATGCCGCATGCACATCAATGACACAACCCTTATGACGCCGCATGCACATCTAATCACAACATAGTAGTCATATTGGACCACACGTGTCCATATGACCCAACATTTGTCAAAACAATAATACCAAATCACGACGATACATAACCCACGACTCCACAACAATGTATACACGGGTCTCAACAAAAACACAATGAAATGGAACTCTAAAATGAAAGATAATCCATCTAATAACAACTTCAATAAAATGCATAAAATAAATTCAACAATGAAAGATATAACATGTAATAACAACTTCAAATAAATGAATATATGTAATTTTACAGTCCAAACCAGTCAATTTCCATATATAAACCCATGTAAAAACTCTTCAACTCATGTACACGTCTTTCACATAATTCAAATAACGACATTAGATCAAATCATACCGGATGGTTCCCCCACACAAAGTAGTCAAGATACTTAGCTCAATTAGGCCAACTCAACACTTCAAAATTCCTTTTCCTTTAAGATTCGCCTCCGCATGTCTCAAATTTTACAAAAAATGACTTAATATCATAAAATAATGCAAGAGAAACCAATTTGGATAATTAAAGTTATGATCTTTAAACAATTCCTCAAAAGTCAACAAACGTCAACCCCGGGGGCCGCCGGGTCGATAGCCGAGCCCAAAGGTAGATCTCGACTACCTATAACCCCACGAGTCCATACATGTATTTTGTTTTCAAATACGAGTCAAATTAGACTCTCAGATCTAAAATTTTTATTTTCAAAACATACACAAAATCCCCCAAAATTTCTCTTCAAATTGCACTCATTAGAGGTTAAGTCTCATAAATAATCATGTAATATAATTGATATTGGATCAAAAATTGTTTACCCAATGGTTGTACATGAAAATTACCCCTATGAATTTCCTCCTACCGAGTCTAGGGTTCTAAATTATGATAAATGAAGCTAAGTCCCGTAATTCAACCCTTTTCTTTAGGTGCAGAAGTCGCAAAAACAACCTTGAGAACTGTCACGACCCAGCCTGATGGGCCTCGACGAGCACCCGGTACCTTACTCAACCGAGTACCTATGTAACGTATCTTTCGTATCATAATATCATAGGTTAATGAGCCAGAGAGGCTGTCGTGAGATAAGTACAATAAAACATGATGAAATACTCGACACTGGATGACCCAACATGTAATCCAAACTTATACATATGACGTACGTGCCTATAAGGCCGACATGATCCTTTATATACTCAAAACATAGGCCGGCAACCGTATACATGATATCTTTCTACAAGCCTTTAAGAATACGTAATATCATAAAGGTCGGGACAAGGCCCCACCATACCAATAAATACATGTACTAATCATATTGGCCAAATAGGCAACTCCGGAGCAAAAAGACTGCACCAACACCTTTCGTTGAGCTGATAGCTTACTCGGAGGGCTCATAACCTATCTATCGGGACCTGCGGGCTTGAAACATAGCGTCCCCAAGAAAAGGGACGTCAGTACAAATAATGTACCGAGTATGTAAGGAATGAAAATAAGTAACTAATAGACATGAGAGAAACATGGAGTAAAAGACTCAACATGTATATCTGGATAATTATGTAAATAAGGAAATACTTATAGTGTTGTGCATATGCATATGAATGCCATGTCGTGCATATGTACATGTATTCATAACTTCATCAAGCCTCTGAGGGCATCCCTTCATATCATCTCGGCCATTGTGGGAAAAATGATCAACATATACCAGCTGATCAGGTTGGTGGTGCATATATAATGCTATAACCTTTTCCCACATCCCATATCCCATTACATATATATACATATATACACGTATATAACGCCATCTGGTCAATTGTCAATGTACATGAATGCAATGCATGAGAAGTACGTCAATAAAATCTTTCAGAGTGTCGTAAGACTAGTATACTTTTGAGTAATATCATGAAGTAAAATTTTTTCAACTTACTCATTTTTCTGAGACCCATGAACAGATGATAGAATAATATCATGGGGAATAAAGAACATAAGCATCTGTAGTACTTCTATGAATAGAGTCATTACTGGAAGTTGTGCATTTTCTCGTTTCATTCGTCTCGTAACGATTATGCCAAAAGTAAAGAAGGAATAGCTTTAACATGCATGAGTCAATTCTCTTGACAATTCCTCTAACACATGTTAATTTCGACAACACGTAACGACGGATCGAGATTGGGGAAAATCGTTATGATATTCTTGAGAAAGATTGCACCGTACTCCTTTAGAATCACAAAATCATGTTGCTATTAACTTATGAAATCTCGTATGAATTTTTGTAAAAACTTCCATATGATCACTTCGTTAATTTGATCACAACCTTGTAAGGCAGTTACTGAAGTAGTAACGTTAGAGCCTTTGAAGTAGTAAAGTTAGAGCTTTTATGGCATTTTTTGTGAATTCTATCTTTTGGTGAATAATGCAAGTCTTGAATTTAAGATGTAATTTTTCAATCCTTTCTTTAAAGATTTCCGCCTTGCAAAATTTTTGAAGAGTCACTTAATGACTCATGTATGTGGCTGCCACGTTTTGGCTTATTAACCTTATCCAAGATCTTGATTTATTTAATCACTAATTTGTTATTAATTGTTAATCTCTAACTAAAATAAATAATTACGCGATTATCCACATAATGAAGAATTATCTCAAATTATATAAAATACTACTCACTTTTAGCACACCTTACTATCATGGCTATATGGTACCTTGTATGGTACTAGTGCATAAATACCGGGTATTTTAGCTAGTGCCGTATTTTATCCAAAAATATCAAAATTCGATGAAACTCATTTTTTCGATTTGCTTACCCTCTCACCTTCACGAATATTCTTATTCCTTGTTTGAAATAGCATAATACTTATAATCCCAAAATAATCTCATTCCCAAGCTTAAGTCGATTAACTTATGATGAAATTTTAACGTACAAAAATGCAGGATATAACACCTTATTTAACGTACAAAAATGAGGTTGACTTCGCATTTTCGATGTCCGTCCCTTTCGCAATTCGCAAACGCGGCTAGGTGGTCGCAAGTATGAGCTACCCTGACAATGGTCAACCTTCACAATTGATATCAAGGTGCCGTAATTGTGATACTTGAGATTCCCTTGACAACTTCGAAATTACGATGTTGGTGCTCGCAATTGCGATAATTGTAGCACCAACACACTAGCGACCGAACAAGTTCAAGCAAATCCAAAACTCATCCAAGCCCTCAGGGCTCCAAACAAAACATCCAGACATGTCTAAAAAAGTCATATGAAGTCACTCACACAGTAAAACACCAAAATAACATATTGAACCATGAATCAGACATCAAAACACATGAAATTTCATAATGAACTCAAGAATCTCTATAATCACAACCAAGCATCTGATTCCTATCAACCCAACTTGGAATGATACAAAGTTTTGTAAACAAGTTGCAAATGACAAAATACACCTATTCCCTGTCCTAAAACCAAAATCTGAACCCGATAGCCAAAAAGTCAACCTACGGTCAAACTTAAGATATTTCTAAACCTTAAAATTTTCAACTTTCGACAAAGAAATGCAAATAAACATAGGAACCTTCAAGTTCAATTCTGGTCATAAGCCCAAGTCTAATATCACTATATTAACCCATTGAATCCATCAAACTACCATTTTGGGGTCATTTTCACAAGAGTCTATCTCGCCTAATATTTCCAACAAGCTTCTTAACCAAGAACCAAATGATCCAAATCATTCCAGCACTTCATTGAAACAAAACCAACCATCGCGTCAAGCCATAAAACCAGTAATAGACACATTGAAAGCATCATAAGTGGAAGCAAGGGCCAAATACACAAAATAACTGGTCAGGTCATTACAAAAACAATATCAATCACAATGTCATGGTAGAAACCTCGTGAAAACATCCAAAAAATCCGTCCAACATGTCAACATATGACACAACTATCACAAAACAATAATTTCAAAACTCATAAAGAATATAAGCTGAACAAGGTGCACAAGGACATGACAACAATAAAATAACGGATGGGTGTTCAACATATAAGGCATGAGTACGACTAAATAAATTATAAAAACATTTTCATGTAGTAACATAGTAATCAAGCATTTTTCATATAAGGTACATTTTGAACTTAAGGCATATTAATAGCCTAATGTTTAATTCAATCACAAGCCACACATAGCACTCGTGCACACGCTCGTCACCTCATGTACATGTCAGTTTTCACGTAACACAGATAAGCAGTTAAGGACAAATCGTAACGGGTATTAACTCACACATGCTAAGCAAGATACTTACCTCAAAACAAGCCAAATCACTACTCTATAAATTCATTCCCTTTCGAATCAGCCTTTGAACGGGTCAAATCTAGCCAAAAATAACTCAATAACATCAAACATGGCTATGGAAATTGATTCCAAGTAATAAACCTCCAATATTTATTAAATATCAAAAGGTTAACCCAGCCTTACCTCCCAACACCTAGTAAAAGTCACAAATCCCAACTACCCATTTGAATACATGTTTCATACAAATTCGACTCCTAATTAAGGTTAAAATTTATGTTTCTTTATTTAGAAAAGTTTTGCCAAAATGCCCAATTTCACTTAGATCACCAATCAAATTCCAAATTTAAGGATGGAATCATGAATAATAATAAAGTACGAGTCAATAACACTTATCCCAATCCAAATGGTGAAAATCACCAAAACAATCGCCCCAATCCGAGCACCCTATCTCAAAATATGATAAAATAAGCCAAACCCTCGAACATATTATACTACCAAGTATTTTTTGCATCTTCAATAAGAACTTCCACTTCTGCGACGTTGCTTTTATGACCATGACTAAAACTCTGAGACACCGCTTCTACGATCACATATCCGCTTCTTTGGACAAAGATGCACACATGCTCTTGCACTTCTCCCAAGCAGAATCCGCATTCGCGGACCACACCTAGCCCAACATTCCTCTGCATCTACAACCCATTTTCCACGTCTTTAGACTCGCACCTGTAGACAAAAATTCGCAGGTGCGAAAACACCATAATCAGAAGTGCTATAAGACACCAAACAATCTGAAATCATTCTGAATCACACTCGAGCCCCTTGGGACCATGTACAAACTTACCAATTAGTCCGAAAATATAACAAGGATCTACTCAAGACCTTAAATCACAAAAAATAGCATCAAGACTATAAATCTCACCTTATTGAACAAATCTACATTAAAACTTCTAAAACTCTTGTCGAACCATGTCTTGCCAACTTCGAATAACTCCAAATTTTTTACAGAAGTTTCAAATGAAATAATGAACTTATTATAACTTCCAGAACAATAATACAAACCCAATACGTCAAATTCAACTCCCATTCCCACCCATGAGTCTTCCAAACTTCCAATTATTCATCTATCGCCATTTAGAGCCAAATCTACCTAGGGACCTCCTAATCCAAATTTGGACATATGCATAAGTGCAAAATACAATAAAAACCTATTGGAACTATCATAACATCATTTTGAGGTCGTTTACAGAAAACCCAAACCCCCGTCAATTCTTGTAAGTACTCGCTAGCCATCATCATGTTGAAGATAGCTCTAACAGGCCCTGGAGGACAAAATCCACGTATGTGGCAATATACGGGGAAGACTTGTGGATAGGGGTGAAAGTCCAACCAATATCAGATATAGCTGGTTTTCTGTGAAATCTATTTAAGTAGAGTGTATGATGTCGATGGCTCAAGGTAGATCACTCAATAGGATAGGGTAGCCTCATTTCGCCTTACCAACTCCAGAGAAACTCTGAATCTATGCCGATATCATTTGTATAGATAGACCTATTCGATTGACAAACATAGCTTTGTAGATGGTTTATCTCCATGAAGTCGAGTAAACAACATACTTGCTTGACCTATTGAAATGCCAGTATAGACTTTTGGCACATGGCCGGCTAGCTAAAGGTCAGCTTCGTATAACAACTCGCCCGACCATTTTATGTATTTGAGCATGTTCGCCTATTTGATTATCTCTCTATGTGTGTTGGTTGTCTTTTGATTTGAGAGGTTGGTTGATTTGGCTTCGGGAAGGTTTAGTAGTGATTTGGAATACTTAGTATCAGTTTTGGAAGTTTAAGTTGTAAGAGTCATCGAGGTTTGACTTTTATCTAAACGACCTCGGAATGGTATTTTAATGGTTCCAATAGACTTTTATGGTGATTTTGGACTTGAATGATGACCGAATTTTGATTTGGAGTTTCCTAGGTTAACTTGGCTCTATTTGATGAAAGTTTGAAATTTGAAGTGATACCTCCAAATCTTGACTGCGTGTTAAATAATCACTAACTCCAAACCATGCACTAGGATTAGGGTCCAACCAGCACAATGCATACACAATCACCCAACTGTCCTGCATCAGCACACCCAATAAAAGTTATCTTGAGCTTCTGAAAGCTCTCCTCACACTCGTCATACCACACGAAGTGAGCACTCTTTTGAGACAACTTAGTTAATGGGGTTATAATAGATGAACCCCCATAAAGAAACGATAATAATCAGCCAACCCGAAGAAGCTCCTGATCTCTGTATCAATAGAGGTTCAAAGCCAAATATGAACTGCCTCAATCTTCTTTGGGTCCACCTTGATCCCATCACAAGATACCATATGACCTAAGAATTCCATTGAGTTTAACTAGAACTCGCACTTGGAGAACTTAGCATATAGCTTCTTCTCCCTCGATGTCTGGAGAACGATCCTCAAATGATGCTCATACTCCTCCTTATTACGTGAATACACCAATATATCGTCAATGGACACAATAATAAACAAATCAAAATAAGGCCGGAACACACTGTTAATCAAGTGCATAAAGGATCTTGGGGAATTAGTTAACCCAAACTACATCATCAAAAACTTATAATGCCCATAACGAATCTGGAAAGCAGTCTTAGGAATGTTCAAAGACATGATCTTCAATTTGTGATACCTCGATCTCAAATCAATCTCCGGGAACACCCTGACACCCTAAACCTTTTTTAATTGTTGATGGTCATAACACATTCTTATAGATCCATCTGTCTTTTTGACAAACAACATCGGTGCACCCCAAGGTGATACAGTAGGATTAATGAACCCTTTATCTAACACCTCTTGCTACTGCTCCTGTAATACTTTCAAGTTCCTTGGAACCATACGATACTGAGGAATAAAGATAGGCTATGTGACCGGTGCCAAATTAATGCCAAAATCAATATTCCCATCGGGTGGCAAACCTTGTAGGTCTGCTGGAAACACATCCCGAAACTCCCTCACTAGTGGAACTGACTCAATAGTGAGAGTATTGGAACTAACATCTCTAAAAAAATCTAGATACACCAAACATCCCTTCTCAACCATCCGTTGAGCCTTAATGAATGAAATCACTCTACTAAGAGTGCAACCAAGAGAACCCTTCAACTCAAACTTCGTAAATTCTGGCACCGCCAATGTCATAGTCTTAGCTTGACAATAGAGAATAATATGGTACAGGAATAACTAATTATCACGACCTAAGTAGAAGCGACGGGAACCCGATGCCTTACTCAACCGAGCACCAACTTAATGTATCTTTCTTATCATACCATCATGGGTAAATGGTCCTGAAGGGCCGTCATGGGATAAACATAATAAAACATAAGGGAACACTTGGAATTGGACGACCCAACATGATATACAAATTCGTACATGTGACATACATGCCTATAAGGATGAAATGATCATTTGTACACTCAAAACATAGGGCGACAAGGCCATACAAGTATCCATATACATGACATCTTTCTATAAGCCTCTAACTTTTAATTCAGTTTATTATTACCAATGTCTTCTACCAACTCCAAGTTACTCTCTACTACTTATCCTATATGTATAAATCTATGTTCTTTAATACATCCTTATTACCAATCATCTTAAGAATGATGTATTTATCTCATCTCGTACGTTGTAAATTTTATCCATACTGTTGATTCACCTTAATTTTGATTAGTAATCTACCACTAATAACTTTAAAGTCCTTACATAATACATTTTCACTTGAGATACTTCTCATCAGGGAAAATCTAAAGTTATTGTCCTGATACACCTAGGGACGATACTAGTCCCTTAAGCATAACTCTGCTCATAGTGCTTGTTTTAGGGAAGTGTCTTCCTAAATGACCTTTAAAGGTCATTCTTTTGTTTTTCGTTCGACTATTTCCGAAATGCGATCTTTGAAATTGTCATGATGTCGAGTATTATCAAATCCTCGGATCCTTAATTCATGTTTGATATTTATCTTTCTTACTAGCCCATACTGATTTCTATTACTCCGGGGGGTCTAGCATTTTATTTACTTGATTATTGACTCTGTCATCCTATGATATTTTGATTTACGGTTATTGTAATGACCAGGCTGTCTTTCCGAGAGTTATAGCCTCGTTTCCCCCATTTCTTCTTCTTTATGTGTTGTTAAGTTATTTTGAGTTGTATCGCGTTGGTAGGTTTGGGTCCAGAGTAGTTTTTAAGTGAAATGAGACATTGAGTCTCTTATTTAGAAAGTTAAGTTGGAAAAGTTAACCGGGAGTTGACTTATCAGTAAACAAGCTCAGATTTAAATTTTTATGATCCGGTTAGCTTCTTTGGGTGATTTTAGACTTAGGATTGTGTCCGGAATGTAATTTGGAGGTCTGTAGTAGAATTAGGCTTGAATTGGCGAAAGTTAGAAATTTGGCGAATTTGGTCGGTAGTGAAAAATTAGGTATCGGGGTCGGAATGGAATTTTGGAAATTGGAGTAGATTCTTAGCATCATTTGTGACATGCGTGCAAAATATCAGGTCATTCGGACGTGGTTTGGTAGGTTTCAGCATCGTTGGAGAAACTTGGAAGATTAGAAGTTCTTAGGCTTGGTTCCTACGTTGATTTGATGTTCTTGGTGTTGTTTTGGGTGTTCCGAAGGTTCGACTAAGTTCTGGTAGTGATATATGACTTGTTGGAATTTTTGGATGAGGCCCCGAGGAGCTCGGGATGATTTCAGATGGGTGTAAAGGAGTTTGGAATTTGGGAAATGCAGCTGAAGCTGCTTGTGTAATTTTACTGGTGTGGTTGCACCTGTATATAGGGAGCCACTGGTGCGATGGTCGTAAATGCGGGAGGACGATCACAAATGCGGAAATGGCCATTAGGGAATGAAGCAGAGATGCAGACACATAGTCGCACCTGCGAGCCCACATGTGTGAGGGGGAAGTCACAGATGCAGAAAGGGAGTGGATAAGCGGAATCTGCAGGTGCGTACCTAGGACCGCAAATGCGGTTGTGCAGTGCGAAGATGTGGACACAGGTGCGGAACCCCTGGGAAAAAACCTATATAAGCCCAATTTCGCGAATTTTCGCCGTTTTCTTCACCGTTTTTGGCTGGTTTTTGGGTTTTGGGAAGTGAAATTCAAGGGAGAAACAAGAGATATCGGTGAAGTAAGCTACTTGGGTTTATTTACGCATGTTTATAATTATTTCCCACTTTTTAGTCATGAAATTGGTAGGAATTTAGGGTGAAATTGAGTGAGTTAGGCTTGAGTTTTGGAGAGTTTGAGGTGAGGATTCTGTGGGACCAAATAGAGTCGGAATTTGATGAATTTTGTATTGTTAGGCTCGGGAGGAAACGAGCTTTTTTGTGATGACTCAAAGGGTCATTTTATGATTTAAGACTCCGTTCCGAGCTTGTTAGCCTTAAAATCATTATTGTTATTCACCTCGATTTGCATGCACAGTCTGGTTGTGAATCTGAAAAGCCTTTATCTGAAAATATATAAAATAATAATTTTGAGAGTTAAAAATTTAATTTTTAGTTGACTTTGGTCAACGTTTTGAGTAAACAGAACCAAACCCATGTTCCGACGGTCCCGGGAGGTCCGTAGTAAGGAATAGGACTTGGACGTATGGGCGGAAACGACCTCCGACGTCCCTAGCTCGTGAGATCAATTTTTGATCAAATCTGTTAAACTGAAATTTAAAGAAATTAAAGAAATTGGTTAATATTTGAATGCATTGGTATCGGGCCCGTATTAGATTTCGGAGCATGGTAAATGTCTATTATAACATATGTGTCATGTCTGTGAAATTTGGTGGAACTAGGAGTTTATTTGACGTGATTCGGACATCCGGTTGAGAAGAAAGTAATTTTGAAGTGCTCTTGAGAAATTCATGAGTTTTGATTCTAAATCCGTAGTTTTAGATGTTATTTTAGTGATTTGATCGCACGATCAAGTCAGTATGATGCTTTTAGACTTGTGTGCATGTTTGGTTTGGATCCCCAAGGGCTGGGGTGCGTTTCGGGTAGGCTTCAGGATGTTTTGAACTTAGAGAAATCTGTTGTTTTGTTGTTTCTGGTGCGTGGAAATTTTGTGCTTCGCGATCGCGAAGTGTAACTAGGCTGAAGGAGTGATCCTTCTTCGCGAATGCGAAGTACTGATCGCGAACGCAAAGCACTGTGTGGTGGTACCCTCACGAACACGACCAGCCTTCCGCGAACGCGATGAGTTTTGGGATCTGAGGTAGGGAGTCTCGTCTTCTACTCGAACACGACCACTGGGTCGTGAACGCGATGGCTTGGGGGTAAATGCCTTTCTCGAACGCGTGGAATCATTCGCGAACGCGAAGGCCACTAGGTCCAAAGAATCGCTAACGCGACAGGTCCTTCACGAACGCGATGAAGACCTGCCCAACGATTAAAACAGAACCTAAAAACGGGAATTTGGCCATTCTTTCATATTTTGAAAACCAAGAAGGCTTAGAGGCGATTTTCAAGACACAAGTTCTTCCCCAATGTGTTGGTAAACGACTCTTAACTACTTTCTTCCAATTACCCACTGTTGTTTATTAATTTACAACTAAAAATCAAGGGTTTTCATGGTAGAAATTGGGGGTTTGGGTAGAATTAAGAAATTTGGTATAATTGGGATTTAGACCTCGAATTGAGGTCGGATTTCTAACCTAATTACATATTCGGGCTGAGGAGTGAATGGGTAAAAATATTTTGGTCTAAACTCGAGTTTGGACCAAGCGGGTCGGGGTCAGCTTTTAGCTTTTTTGCGAAAACTTAGGAAAACCATGATTTTGCATTAAAGTTAATTCCTTCAGAAATAATTAATGATATTGAACTAATTATGATTGGATACGAGTGGGTTGGAGGTGAATCCTAAAGGAAAAGCTGTACTTGAGCAGTGAGTGGCCTGCGAAATCGAGGTAAGTGTTGTGCCTAACCTTAGCTTGAGAGAATAGGTATTGTGTGACTACTTGCTACGTGTTTTGTTGCTGAAAGCGATGTATAGGTGAGGTGACGAGTATCTATACGTTGTAGTCGAGTCATAACATGCGAGTGAAAGTCCATTCTTGTTATTCTTGTAATCTTAAAGTCTATTATCCATGCTTATTATTGCTATTGAACTATTGGGATAATAGTATCCGGTTCCACCGAGATGGATATCATTGTGAACATTGATACGAGGTTTAGACATTAAATTGTGAAAATTTCTCTTTATCTGTTGTTAATGATTCTGTGATTGCTGAGGAAGAGTGTAAAGCACGAAGGGTGATGTCGAGCATAATTTAATTTTACATGGTGAGGAAGAGTGTAAATCACGAAGGGTGATGTCGTGCATAATTTATTTTATATTGTGAGGCAGAGTGTAAAGCACGAAGGGTGATGTCGTGCATGATTTATTTATATTGTGAGGAAGAGTGTAAAGCACGAAGGGTGATGTCGTGCATGATTTATTTATATTGTGAGGAAGAGTGTAAACCACAAGGTAGATGTCGTGCATGATTTATTTATATTGTAAGGTTGAGTGTAAGAGTACGAAGGGAGATGCCGTACATTCTTATTTATAAACTGGGAGTAAAAGCACGAAGGATGATGTCGTGCATTCCTAATTGTTATTTGGTGAGGATGAGAGTAAAATAACGAAGAGCGATGCCGTGCAAATTTCCTTCCTATTTTAGTTGCTTAATTTGGTTGTTTGTTAAAAAAATTTTATTTCTGCCTTCTCGTTTTTAACACTCCTTATGTTGAAATTTCCCATATGTCCCCTTCCCATTAATTGTTGTTTTAATTCTTTATTTTCTTTTATTTCCAATAGCATGATTATATATGTCCTAGCCTCGTCACTACTTCGCCAAGGTTTGGCTCGACACTTACCAGTATACGGGGTCGGTTGTACTGATACTGCACTCTGCACTTTCTGTGCAGAACCAAGGTTAGGTCTTAGATGAGTTTGAGTTGTAGCATACTATTCGCACAGATACACGAGGTAGATCTGCCGACGTCCGCAGATTCTTGGAGTCTCTTCCTTATTATTCAGTTGTTGTCTTATTTAGTCAGAACATATGTATATTTTTTTCAATCAAATACTTGTAGTAAATTCTTATTAGTTCGTGAATTGTGACTCCAAAACCTGGGTAGCTACAGATTAGTATTATTTTCGCAGTATCGTATACTATTTCATTTGTTATTTTTGGTACCATATATTGGATGATAGTAAAACTTTGTATATATACTTTAATTGTTTTAATGTCGTAACCCTCTAATGTTGGCTTGCCTGGCAAGTTTAGCGTTAGGCGTCATCAAGGTCCAAACGGTAGGAAAGTTGTTCGTGACAATTTGGTATCAGAGCACTAGGTTGCCTAGGTCTCACAATTCACAAATAAGCTTAATAGAGTCTTAGGGATCGATATAGAGACGTCTGTACCTATCCCTAGAGGCTATAAGGATAGGAACAAGTTCACTTCTATTCAAATATGTTGTGCAATTATTCTTATCCCAATACTGATTGACCTCTTCTATTCTTATCTTTCGCTGACTAACTGTCGGACCCTCCAGCAGCAGCAAATCCTACAAGGGGCAGAGGCTGAGGCAGGGTCATGACTCAACCTAGTGCTCATGCAGCAGCTCCAGTTGTGGTGCCTCAAACAGAGGTCGGTGGAGAGGATCCAACTCAGACCGTTGTGGCGGGGCCATCTTATGTCCTAGAGGGGTTTATTGCTACCCCGGTGCTTCAGGATGCGTTGGTCCGACTAGTGCGCCTTATGGAGAGTGTAGCCCAGACTGGTGCACTCCCCGGGGTAGCAACCATGATTACAGACTCCTGCTACCCACACTCCGGAGCAGATTACACCTCAGCTTCAGACCCCAGCAACCCATTTAGTTGGGTAGTTCAGCCAGTTGCTGCAGCATCGCTCATTCATGGGACAACTATTTCCTCCGATGCTTTACAGAGATTGGATATGTTTATCAAGCTTTTCCCTGTTTATTTCAGTGGTGCCACTTCAGAGGAGCCCCAGGAATGCCTTGATAGCTGTCATGAGGTTCTTTGGAACATGGGTACCTTAGAAACCAATGGGGTCGACTTTTTTGTTTTCCAGATGACTGGTTCTGCTAAGAAATAGTGGAGGGATTATCTATCGGCTAGACCAACTAGGTCACCTGATCTTACTTGGGATCAATTTTCACACCTCTTTATGGAGAAATTTCTACCTATTACTACTAGAGTGGAGCGCCGCTGTCAGTTTGAGCTTCTCTGGCAGGGCGGCATGACAGTTACGCAGTATGAGACCCGTTTTGTGGATTTGGCCCGTCATGCTACTCTTTTTCTACGCACAGAGAGGGAGAGGATTATGAGATTTATTGAGGGTGCTTCTCAGCCTATCAGATTGCAGTTGGCTAAGGAGATAGGGAGCGAGATCTCTTTCCAGGATGCGGCCAATGTGGCCCGGCGAGTTTAGGTGGTTCTTGGATTGGGAGTTCAGGGGTCTGACAAGAGACCTCGTCATTCCGATGGATTCATCCGTGCCTCATCTGGAGGCGAGGGTACTTTTAGTAGAGTCCATTCTTCCAGGACATTCCATTCAACTCTTCAGGCATCCCATAGTTACCAAGGTGGTCACGACCATTCTATGCTTTATTCTGATCAGCCAACTCCTATTAGTGCACCTCCTCTTCAGAGTTATTAGGGTGGTTATTTAGGTCAACAGTGTCAGTTTTTCGGCCAGCTGCCTCAGCAACCGAAGTCTTGTTATACTTGTGGTGACGCAAGGCACATTGCTAGATATTACCATTGTGTGTCGGGTAGTTCTTAATATCAAGGTTCTCGTGCTATAGTTCCGGCACCACCTGCCCAGCCAGCCATGCGTAGGGGTCACGTAGTTAGAGGTAGGGGCCAGATTGTTAGAGGTGGAGGCCAGTCAGCTAGAGGTAGAGGTCCGCCTGTCAGAGGTCATCCTAGGGGCATGGTTCAGGGTAGTGGGGCCGAGTCCCAATTGTATGCATTTCTGTCCAGACATGTGGCGAAGTCCTCTGATGATGTTATAATAGGTACCGTTTCAGTTTACAATAGAGATGCTTCAGTTTTGTTTGGTCCGGGGTCTACTTTCTCTTATGTGTCATCTTACTTTGCTTCATATTTGGTTGTGCCCCGTGATTCCTAGAGTGTCCCTGTATCTGTGTCCATGAACGTGGGGGATGCTATTGTTGTAGATCATGTATATCACTCGTGTGTGGTTGTTATTCGGAGTTTTGAGTCAAGATTAGACCTTTTGCTTCTACATATGGTTGATTTCAATGTCATATTCGGCATGGATTGGCTATCACCTTACTACGCTATCTTGGACTGTCACGCCAAGTCATTAACATTAGCCTTGCAGGGATTACCTTGATTAGAGTAGAGAGGGACCCCTGGTCATTCCTCCAGTAGGGTTATTTATTATATGAAGGCTTGGTGTATTGTCGAGAAGGTTTGTTTGGCCTATTTGGCTCATGTTCGTGATTCTAGTCCCGAGGTTTCTTCTGTGCACTCAGTTCCTGTCGGTCGCAAGTTTCCAGAGGTATTTCCTGCATAACTGCCGAGGACGACACACGTTAGGGATATTGATTTTTGCATTGATATGGCTCCGTACACTCAGCCCATTTCTATTCCTCCATACCGGATAGCCTCACCAGAGTTGAAAGAATTAAAGGAACAACTGTAATATTTACTTGCTAAGGTCTTCATTAGACCCAGTGTCTCGCCCTGGGGTGCACTGGTTTTGTTCGTGAAGAAGAAGGATGGATCGATGAGGATTTGTATCGATTACCCATAGTTGAACAAAGTCACTATCAAGAACAAGTATCTGTTGATGAGGATTGATGATTTTTTTAATCAGCTCCAGGGTGCCAAAGTGTTTTAAAAGAACGATTTGAGATCGGGCTACCATCACTTGAAGATTAGGGCATCCGATATCCCTAATACAGCTTGTTGGACGAGGTATGGGCACTATGAATTTCTAGTGATGTCTTTTGGCTTGACTAATTCCCCCGCAGCATTTATGGACTTGATAAATTGGGTGCTCAAGCCTTATCTGGATTCATTCGTAATTGTGTTTATTGATGATATTCTAATATCCTCCCGTAGCCGGGAGAAACATGCGAAACACCTCAGGATAGAGACTCAGACTTTGAATGATAGTCAGTTGTATGCTAAATTTTCAAAGTGCGAGTTTTGGTTGGATTCAATAGCTTTCTTGGGTCACATAGTATCAGTAGAGGGTATTCAGGTAGATCCTAAGAAGGTAGAGGTAGTCAAGAACTGTCCTAGACCCACTTCAGCCACCGAAATCAGGAGCTTCTTGGGTTTGGAGGGTTACTACCGTCGGTTTGTGGAGGGGTTTTCATCTATAACAACCCCAATGACTAAGTTAAATCAGAAGGTTGCTCAATTCAAATGGTCAGACGAGTGTGAGGCGAGTTTTTCGAAAGATCAAAACAACCTTGACTTCAGTACCAGTGTTGGTATTTCCCTTAGGCTCAGGATCTTTCACGGTATATTGTGATGCCTATCGCCTGGGGCTAAGAGCGGTATTGATGCACGAAGGCAGGGTGATTACATATGCGTCACGGCAGTTGAAGATTCATGAGAAGAATATCCTTGTCCATGACTTAGAGTTGGCAGCCATTGTTAACGCATTGAATATTTGGAGGAACTATCTTTATGGCATGCCGTGTGAGGTTTTCACAGATCATCGCAACCTTCAATATTTGTTCAAGAAAAATGATCTCAATTTGAGGTAGAGGATATGGTTAGAACTATTGAAAAAATATGATGTCACTATATTGTATCATCCGGAAAAGCCTAATGTGGTGGTTGATGCATTGAGTAGGACGACAGTGAGTTTGGGCAGCATGGAATTCATTCCAGTCGGTGAGAGACCGCTAGCTTAAGACATTCATACTTTGGCCAACAAGTTTGTGAGGTTGGATATTTCAGAGGCCGGTCGTATTCTAGCTTGTACAGTCGTGGTCTTCCTTAATTGAGCGTATCAGGGATCGACAGTATGATGAACCTCACTTGATGGTCCTTAGGGGCACAGTTGGACATGGTGGTACCAAGTAGCTTACAATTGGAGATGACGTTGTTTGAGGATGCAGGGTCGAGTGTGTGTGCCTAATGTTGATAGGATTTGTGAGTTGATCCTTGAGGAGGCTCACAGTTCTAAATATTCTATTTACCGGGTGCTACCAAGATGTACCAGGACCAGCGACAACATTATTGGTGGCGAAGGATGAAAAAGGATATTGTTGCTTATGTGGCTTGGTGCTTGAATTGTCAGTAGGTGAAGTATGATCATCAGAGACCCTGTGGTATACTTCAACAAATGGAGATTACTGAGTGGAAGTGGGAGCGTATCACTATGGACTTTGTTGTTAGACTCACACGGACCCGGAGGTAGTTCGACGCCGTGTGGGTTACTGTCAATAGGCTGACTAAGTCAGCGCACTTCATTGATATGGCAAGTACATAGTCTTTGGAGTGGTTGGTAGAGATTTATATTCGGGAGATCGTTCGCCTTCACGGTGTTCCAGTGTCTATCATTTCTTATCGAGGTACGCAGTTTACCTTGCCCTTTTGGAGGGAAGTACAACATGAGTTGGGTGAGCACAGCATTCCATCTTCAGATGGATGGGGAATCCGAGCATACTATTCATATCTTGGAGGATATGCTCCACGCTTGTGTTATATATTCTTATCGATTGTGGGATCATTTCTTGTCATTAGCGGAGTTTTCCTATAACAACAGCTATCCGTCAAGCATTCAAATGGCTCCTTATGAGGCATTATATGGTAGACGGTGCAGATAGTCAATTGGATGGTTTTATCCAAGAGAGGCTCAGCTGTTGGGCACAAACATAGTTCAAGAGGCCTTGGACAAGGTCAAGATTATACAGGATCGCCTTCATACAGCTCAGTCCAGAAAAAAGAGTTATGCCGACCGTAGAATTCGTGATGTGTCATTCATGTTCGGCGAGAGGGTATTACTTCGGGTATTGCCCATGAAGGGTGTTATGAGATTTGGGAAGAAAGGCAAGTTGAGACCTAGGTATATCGGGCCATTTGAGATTTTCTAGAGAGTGGGGGAGGTAGCCTATAGACTTTCATTTCCTCCAGGGTTTTCGTGACTTCATCTAGTATTCCATGTGTCTATGCTCTAGAAATATCATGGTGACCTATCCCACGTGTCAGATTTCAGCTCTGTCCAATTGGACAAGGATTTGACATATAAGAAGGAGCCGGTAGCCGTCCTAGACCGGTAGGTTCGTCAGATGAGGTCAGAGAGTTACCCTTTAGTTCGAATGCAGTGAAGAGGTCAGCCTGTTGAGGCAACTACTTGCGAGTCCGAGTCGGACGTGCGGAGTATATATCCACACTTTTCCGCCAATTCAGGTACTTTTCTATGTACGTTCGAGGACGAACGTCTGTTTTAGAGGTGAAAATTGTGATGACTCAATGGGTCATCTGATGATTTTAAGACTGTATTCCGATCATGTTATCTTAAAAAACATTATTTTTATTCACCACAATTTGCGTGTGCAGTCCGGGCGTGAATCCGGAGAGCCTTTATGTGAAAATATATGAAATAATAATTTTTGAGAGTTAACAATTTTATTTTTAGTTGACTTTAGGCAAATTTTGAGTATACTGACCCGGACCCGTGTTCCGACAGTATGGGGAGGTTCGTAGTAAATTATGGGACTTGGGCGTATGCCGGTAATCAAATTCCGAGATCCTTAGCTCGAGAAATGAATTTTCGATGAAAATTGTTAAACTCAAATTTGAAGGAATTAAAGAAATTGATTAATGTTTGAACTCGTTGGTATATGGCTCGTATTTTTGTTCCAGATCCCGGTACAGGTCTAGTATAACGTATATGTCATGTTTGTTAAATTTGGTGGAAATAAGAGTTTATTTGACGTGATTTAGACGCCCGATTCAGAAGATAGTAATTTTGAAGTGTTCTTGAGAAATTCATGAGTTTTAATGCTAAATACGTAGTTTTAGATGTTATTTTAGTGGTTTAATCGCACGAGCAAGTCCGTAGTATGTTTTAAGACTTGTGTGCAAGTTTGTATTGGAGCCCCGAGGGCTCGGGTGAGTTTCGGGTAGGCTTGGGGATTTTTTGAACTTAGAGAAATCTGTTGTTTTGGTGTTGCCGATGCGTAGAAATTTTGTGATTCGCGATCGTGAAGTGTAATCGGCCTGAGGGAGAAATTTTTCTTCGTGAACACAAAGTACTAGACGCGAACGCGAAGCACTGGGGGATGGTACCCTCCGCGAACGTGACCAGCCTTCCGTGAACGCGATGAGTTATGGGAGTTGGGGGAGGGGAGCCTCATCTTTTACACGAACGCGGCCACTGGGTCGCGAACGCGATGGCTTGTAGGGAAATGCCTTTCGCGAATGCATAGAATGACTCACGAACAAGAAGGCCAATAGGGCCAAAGCATAGCGAACGCGACAGGTCCTTTGCGAACGCGAAGACCACCTGCCCAGCGATTAAAACATAACCTAAAAACGGGAATTTGGCCATTCTTTCATATTTTCAAAACAAAGAAGGCTTAGAGGCTAGTTTCATCAATTTACAACTAAAAATCTAGGGTTTTCATGGTAGAAATTGGGGGTTTGGGTATAATTAAGGAATTTCGTATAATTTGAATTTAGACCTCAAATATAGGTCGTATTTCAAAATTAATTACATATTCGGGCTCGGGGGTAAACGGGTAAACGACTTTTGGTCCGAACCTCGAGTTTGGACCAAGTGGGCCCGAGGTCAGTTTTTAATTTTTTGGGAAAACTTAGGATTGCATTAAAGTTAACTCCTTTAAAAATAATTAATGATATTGAACTAATTATGATTAGTTACGAGTGTGTTGGAGGTTAATCCTAAAGGAAAAGTTGTACTTGAGTAGTGAGTGGCCTGCGAAATCAAGGTAAGTGTTGTGCTTAACTTTAGCTTGAGGGAATAGTTATTTTTGAGGTAAGTGTGATACCGTGCATAATTTATTTTATATGGTGAGGATGAGTGTTAAGAACGAAGGGTGATGCTGTGCATGATTTATTTATATTGTGAGGAAGAGTGTAAAGCACGAAGGGGGATACCGTGCATGATTTATTTATATTGTGAGGTTGAGTATAAAAGCTCGATGGGTGATGCCGTGCATTCTTATTTATAATCTGGTGAGGATAAGAGTCAAAGCATGAAGGGTGATGTCGTGCATTCCTATTTGTTATTTGGTGAGGGTGAGAGTAAAAGCACGGAGGGTGATATCGTGCATATTTCCTCCCTATTTTAGTTGCTTAATTTTGTTGTTTGTTAATCACTGTTTATTTCTACCTTCTCGTTTTTCTCACCCCTTATGTTGAAATTTCCCACTGTTTGTCCCTTTCCCATTAATTGTTGTTTTAATTCTTTAGTTGTTGTTATTTCCAATAGCATGATTATATATGTCCAGGTTTTATGTGGTGTCTTGTCCTAGCCTCGTCACTACTTCGCCGAGGTTAGGCTCGGTACTTACCAGTACATGGGGTCGGTTGTACTGATACTGCACTCTATAGTTTCATGTGCGGATCCTGGTTTAAGTCCGAGCTGAGTTCGAGTTGTAGCATACTATTCGCACGGAGACACGAGGTAGATCTGCCGACGTCCACAAATTTGTGGCGTCTCTTCCTTATTATTCAGTTGTTGTTTTATTAGTTCAGAACATATGTATGTTTTCTTTTATCCAAATACTTGTAGTAAATTCTTAGTAGTTCGTGAATTGTGAATCCAAACCCTAGGTAGCTAGAGATTAGTATTATTTTCGCATTATCGTATACTATTTCATTTGTTATTTTTGGCACCATATATTGGATGGTAGTAAAACTGCGTATATGTACTTTAATTGTTTTATTGTCGTAACCCTCTAATGTTGGCTTACCTAGAAAGTATAGCATTAGGCTCCATCACAGTCCCAACGGTGGGAAACCGTGTCGTGACATTTCTAGTTCTGCAATTTTTTACAGGTTTCGAGACGTGGGCCCGGGTGCCGGGTTTTAGCGTATTTCGGAATTTTGGCCTATTCATGTAGTGTTTCTTGTGGAATTCGACTCTTTAGCCTATTTTGATAGGAGTATTCTGATTATGGATAGATTCAGAGCTTTTGGAGACCGAGTGGAGGGACGAGGGCATCCCGAAGTAGGATTTTACGCTATTAAGGTAAGTAACAATTTTAATCTGGCCTTGAGGGTATAAACCCGGAGAATCTGACATCATGTGACAGTTTGGAGGTGATACCCACACTAGGTGACGGGCGTGTGGGTGTATGTCGTAAGGGGGATTGAGAGTTGGTCTGTCCCGTGAGGCTGTGAGGCCTAATAGTCATTATCTGTGTTTATGTATTTACATGTTTTTGAACTTGACTGCCTTCATGTTAGAGATCATTCTTAGGCTTTATTCATGATCACATTATTTGCACTTAGTCTTAGAAATTCTTGTACATGTTTAGCTCAGTATTTATTATTTTGCTAATATGTTGTGATACTTGGTTTGAGCTGTGTTCCCTTATTTGTTGTGAATCGTGAGACTAGAGAGGTAGAAGACTGAGTGAGGTTGAGGGCGTGTTGTGAGATATTTGATTATAGCACATGAGATGTCCGTGCAGCACATGAGTTGTCCGTGCTGATCCAGGTATTGATACCATAGCACGTGAGTTGCCCGTGTAGCACGTGAGTTGTCCGTGCGGATCCCGAGTTGATAATATTGCTCGTGAGTTGTCCGTCTTAGCGCTTGGGCTGTAGGAGCCCCTCCAGATTCTGTACACCCCCAGTGAGCGCACGTACTTATTGATTGTGTGCATTGAGGGATGAGTGATGGAGTGACATTACTGAGAGGTTTCATTTACTTTTGTTGTTCTTGCATTTACTTGTTAATTTCCTTGTAGCATTTGTTGATTTATGGAAATTATTTTATCCCTAAATTGTGAAAATAAATAATTGGATTGTTCTACTTAGCTCGTCACTACTACTCAGTTCTTTAGTTATTTCTGATACTACTAAGTTAGTTGTACTGATACTGCACCCTACACTTTATATGCAGATCTAGGTGAGTTAGAGCGCGGCGATCGTTGAGTTCAGGCCGACTATCTTTGGAGACTGTAAGGTAACTGCTAGCCTCCATAGGAACTTGTTACTCCTTTTATCATCTATTTCTCCTTTTGGGCTGTATTGACAGTTAGACTGTTTATATATCTTAATTCATAGATTCAGACGCGCATGAATTGGTTTCACCCCGATTTGTGGGGGTCGTTTCCGTATTTTATATATTGATATTTAGAGTTGGTTTAGCTTATGAGAAATTCAAATAATGGATATGTTTTTACTAAAATCTTATAATCAAATTTGGTAGTAATATTTTGCGAAATAGGATTGCCTTGTATCATGATAGGCGCCATCACGACATTGTTTAGATTTGGGTCGTGACAAGTTGGTATCAAAGCCTAGGTAACATAGGTCTCATGAGTCATGAGCGGGTTTAGTAGAGTCTAGTGGATCGGTACAGAGACATCTTAGAGAGGCTGCAGAACCTTTAGGAAAATTTGACATTCTTAGATTCTTGTCGTGTTTTATGTGTATTCTAGTAACTAAGCATCTGTTATTTCATACTCTCACAGATGGTGACGACTCGTGTTAACGGTAAATAGGAACAGTCACCAGCTCGGGCCGCGAGAGGCTGATGCCACGGTACAGCCTATGGTAAGGGTGGAAACATTGCCAGTGTTGCAGCTAGGGCAGAACCTACAAATACCCTAGTTGTACCCGCTCAGGAACAGGTCCAGGAGGTAGAGATTGCG
The DNA here is from genome assembly GCA_005239525.1 of Nicotiana knightiana. Taxonomy (NCBI): domain Eukaryota; kingdom Viridiplantae; phylum Streptophyta; class Magnoliopsida; order Solanales; family Solanaceae; genus Nicotiana; species Nicotiana knightiana. The sequence goes on along the minus strand of ML371876.1, from coordinate 198,132 downwards.
GCGGGACCAGCTTAGGCACCATCTGTGCCTATTGTTATCCTTGGCCTTCAGGAGGCCCTAGCCCAGATTCTATCAGTATGCAATGGCCTTCCTCAGGCAGCTTAAGTTACTATGGTCGTAACTACTTCTCAGGCCGGGGCAGGCACTCAGACTCCCACCTTTCGCACACCTGAGCAGGTTGTTCAGAGACAACAGACGACGGGGGCACCTCCAGCCCAGCCGGTTGTAGCTGCTCAGAACTATGTAGCTCCTGTGATTCCAGATGATGAGCATCACAAATTGGAGGGGTTTGGGAGGCTCTAGCCTCTGTCATTCAGTGGTGCTGAGGGTGAGGATGAACAAGGTTTCTTTGACAAGTGTCAGAGGATGCTTCAGACCGCGTGTATTCTGGACACCAGTGGGGTCTCATTCACTACTTTCCAATTCTCTGTGGCTGCACTTAGTTGGTGGGAGTCTTACGAGATGTGTAGGCCGGTTGGCACAACGCCCTTACTTAGCAGTAGTTCTCCGTTCTATTTATGGAGAAGTTTGTACCTGTGTCTTGCAGAGAGGAGCTGAGCAAGCAGTTTGAGTAGCTTCGCCAGGGTGAGTTATCTTTTACCTAGTATGAGATGCATTTTTACGAGTTCTCTCGTCATGCAGTCTAGTTGGTTCCCACAGATAAATGGCCTCGGCTTTCGGCTTTGATTGCTTATGACCAGAGATAGAGATGGTTCATTTACATTGCTCGACATATTGAGATGGTTCGTGGTCAGGAGAGGGTTGAGAGGGAGGCTAATAGGCCTTGTGGTCAGGGTGGATTCAGTGGTACTCCTTAGAGAGGTCAGTAGGGTAGAGGTCGTTCATTCAGGCCTGCTCAGTCGGCTCGTCCATTTCACCGTGGTGCATCATCTGGCCAAGGTTATCACAGTCATTTGCAGGGTCAGTCATCATTTAGTGCACTGCCAGCAAAGGTTTCTCATCATGCCCCGTCTGCTCAAGTATCGCCGGGTAGTTCTGTTGGACATCAAGAGCACCAATATCATCAGAGGAGGGGTTGTTTTGAGTGCGCGAATTTTGGCCACATTATGAGATATTTCCCTACGCTGTCGGGTGAGACTCCACAGCGGAGTACTCGTCCGACGACACCAACACTAGTTCCTCCACCACCCTCTCAGCCAGCTAGAGATAAAGCTCAGCCAGCTAAGGGTGGATCCTAGGAATCTAGGGGTCTCCCAAGAGGGGGAGCAGAGTAGGGGTAGTCAGGTCCGTTTCTATGCCCTCTCAGTCAGGCCAAACATTATTGATTTAGATGTTGTGATCACAGGTATTGTCTCTGTGTGTCACAGAGATGCCTCTGCATTATTTGACCCTAGTTTTATATATTCATATGTTTCATCATACTTTGCTCACTTTCTGGATATGTCCTGTGAGTTATTAGTTACACCTGTTCATGATCTACCCTTGTGGGCGATACTATTGTTGTGGACCGCGCATATTGGTCATGATGGTGTCTAATGGGGGTCCGAAGACCCGAGTGGATTTTTTGTTGCTTAACATGGTTGATTTTGATGTGATATTAGGCATGGATTGGCTATCCCCATGTCATGATGTTCTATATTGTCACGCTAAGAGCGTGACCTTAGCGATGTCGGGGTTTCCGAGGGTAGAGTGGAGTGGTTCTATAGACTATGTGCCGAGTAGGGTGATTTCATATTTTAAGGCTTGGCGTATAGTTGAGAACGGTTGACTAACTTATCTTGCCCGTGTGAGTGATGTTAGTTGAGACACTCCCACTATTGATTCAGTTCCGGTGGTATGTGATTATCCAGATATGGTTCCTGCAGACCTGTCAGACATGTGGCATGACAGGGACATTGAGTTTGGTATTCATGTGGTGCCGGGCACTCAGCCCATTTCTATTGGGTGATAACTCCTAGAAAAAGGGTTTATTTAGGAACTCCTAGAAAAAGGGTTTATTCGGACAAGTGTGTCACGTTGGGTGTACCAGTTCTATTTGTAAAGAAGAAGCATGTGTCCACGAGAATGTGTATTGACTAGAGGCAGTTGAACAAGGTCACAGACAAGAACAAGTATCATTTTCCTCGTATTGATTATTTATTTTAACAGCTCCAGGGAGTGAGGGTGCTCTCTAAGATTGACTTGAGGTCGGGGTATCATCAGCTGAAGATTAAAGATTTAGATATTCCTAAGACAACTTTCAGGACCCGTTATGGCCATTATGAGTTCTTGGTGATGTCTTTTTGGCTGACTAATGCCCCAAAAACATTCATGCATTTGATGAACAATGTATTCCATCCATATTTGAACTCCTTCGTTATTGGGTTCATTAATTACATCCCGATGTTCTCTTCTAGCTAGGAGAAGCACACCCAACAATTGAGGGTTGCATTGCAGCGGTTGAGGGAGGAGAAGCTTTATCCAAATTTCTTCAAGTGTGAGTTTTGGCTCAGTTCGGTTGCATTATTGGGGAACATGGTGTTCGGTGAGGGTATTCAGGTAGATCTGAAGAAGATAGAGGCGGTGCGAAGTTGTCCTAGACCTTCCTTAACTACAGAGATTAAGAGCTTCCTGGGTTTGGCAAGCTAATACCATCGCTTTGTAGAGGGATTCTCATATATTGCTTCCCACTGACCAAATTAACCCAAAATGGTGCTCTATTCAGGTGATCAGATGAGTGTGAGGAGAGCTTTCAGAAGCTTAATGATTCTTTGAGCATAGCTCTAGTGTTAGTTTTGCCATCAGCTTCAGGTTCTTATACTGTGTATTGTGATACCTCGAGGGTAGGCATTGGTTGTGTTTTGATGTAGGAGGGTAGGGTGATTGCCTATGCCTCGCGTCAGTTGAAGACTCATAATAAGAATTATCCGGTGCATGATCTTGAGTTAGCAACCATTGTTCATGCCTTGAAGGGGATCAGACGAGTGTGAGGAGAGCTTTCAGAAGCTCAAGGCTGGTTTGACCATAGCTCCAGTGTTAGTTCTGCCATCAACTTCAGGTTCTTATATTGTATATTGTGATGTCTCCAGGGTAGGAATTGGTTATGTTTTTATGCAGGAGAGTAGGGTGATTGCCTATGCCTCGCGTCAGTTGAAGACTCATGAGAATAATTATGCGGTTCATGATCTTGAGTTGGTAGCCATTGTTCATACCTTGATGATTTGGCGTCACTATTTTTACTGAGTTCATTAAGAGATTTATACAGATCACCGGAGTCTGCAGCATCAGTTGAAGCAGAAAGATCTTAATTTACGTCATCGAAGATAGTTGGAGCTTCTTAAAGATAATGATATCACTATTCTATACCATTCGGGTAAGGCCAATGTGGTGGCTGATTCTCTGAGTCGTCGGGCATAGAGTTTGGGGGGTTTAGCTTATCTTCCGATAGCGGAGAGACCTTTAGCATTGGATGTTCAGGCCTTAGCGGGCCAGCTTGTGATATTGGATCTTTCAGATCCTAGTCGGGTATTGGCTTGCATAGCCTCCATGTCTTCTCTTAAGACTGTATCTAGGAGCGTTACTATGACGACCCGCACTTGCTTGTTCTTCAGGATAGGGTCTGGTGAGGTGATTTTAGGGATGTGACTATTGGCGAGGATGGTATTATGAGGATCTAGGGCCTCGGGATTTAATTCTTGAGGAGGCCCACAACTCGCTGTATCCCATCCATCCGGGTGCCGCGAAGATGTAATCGGATCTGAAGAAACACTATTGGTGGATAGGAATGAAAAAGGATATTGTTGGGTTTGTGGCTCGGTGCCTCAACTGTCAGCATGTTAAGTATGAGCACCATAGACGGAGTGGCTTGCTTCAGACATAAGATATTCCAGAGTGGAAGTGCGAGCAGATCACTATTGACTTCATAGTTGGACTCCCACAGACTTTGAGGAAGTTCGATGCTATTTGGGTTATTATGGATCGACTCACCAAGTCTGCATACTTCATTCCTGTTTGTACCACCTACACCTCAGAGCGGTTAGTTGAGATTTATATCCGAGAGGTTGTTCGCTTGCATGGTTTCGATTTCCATTATTTCAGATAGAGGTACCTAGTTTACATCTCAGTTTTGGAGGGCCGTGCAATGAGGATTGGGTACTCAGGTTGAGTTGAGCACAATTTTCCACCCTCGGACGGACGGACAACCCGAGCGCACTATTCAGATATTGAAGGATATATTGTGCGTTTGTGTTATTGATTTTGGGTGTTCACGAGACCAGTATCTGCCACTCGCAGAGTTTGCACATAAAAAAAGCTATTAGTCGAGTATCCAGATGGCTCCATACGAGACTTTATATAGGAGGAGGTGTAGATATCTGGTTGATTGCTTTGGGATATGTGAGGCTAGACTCTTGGGTACAGATTTGGTACAGGATCCCTTAAAGAAGGTGAAATTGAACCAAGAGCGGCTTCAAACGGCGCAATCTAGATAAAAAAGGTATGCGGACATGAAGGTTTGTGATGTATATTACATGGACGGGGAAGTATTGCTGAAGTTTTCACCTATGAAAGGTGTTATGAAATTTGGGAAGAAGAACAAGTTGAGACCTCAGTTTATTGGTCCATTTGAGATACTTAAGAATAATGTGGAGGTGCCTACGAGCTTGCTTTGCCAACCAGCTTGTTGAGTGTGCATCCAGTATTTCATGTTTCCATGCTTCGGAAGTATGTTGGCGATCCGTCCCTTGTTTTAGAATTCAACACGGTTCATTTTGAGGGTGATATGACGTATGATGTGGAGCCGGTGGCTATTTTGGATCGACAGGTCCGGAAGTTGAGATAATAGGACATAGCTTCAGTGAAGGTTTAATGGAGAGGCCAGCCCGTGGAGGAGGCCACCTGGGAGACCGAGCGGGAGATGCGGAGAAGATATCCGCACCTATTTGAGACTCCAGGCATGTTTCTAGACTCGTTCGAGGATGAACGTTTGTTTAAGAAGGGGAGGATGTAACGACCCGACCGGTTGTTCCGAGAGTTATAGCCACGTTTCCCCCATTTATGCCTCTTTATGTGTTTTTCAGTTGTATTGAGTTTTATCGAGTTGGTAGGTTTGGGCCCGGAGTGGTTTTTAAGTGAAATGAGACACTTAGTCTCTTAGTTAGAAAACTAAGTTAGAAAAGTCAATCGGGAGTTGACTTATGAGTAAACCAATTCAGATTGGGATTTTTATGATTTGGTTAGCTTTGTTGGGTAATTCTAGACTTAGAAGTGTGTCCGGAATCTAATTTGGAGGTCCGGTGGTAGAATTAAACTAGAATTGGCGAACGTCAGAATTTTAGCACTTTTGGTCGTAGTGGAAAATTAGGTATCGGGGTCAAAATGGAATTTTTGAATTTTGGAAGTTGGAGTAGGTTCGTAGTGTCATTTGTGACGTGTGTGCAAAATTTCAGGTCATTCGAACGTGGTTATGTGGGTTTCAGCATCGTTAGCAAATTTTTGAAGTTTAGAAGTTCTTAGGCTTGAATCTGAGGTTGATTTGGTGTTTTGGTGTTGTTTTGGACGTTCCGAAGGTTCGACTAAGTTCGGGTACTAATATATGACGTGTTGGAATTTTTTACAGAGGTCCTGAGGGGCTCGGGATGATTTCAGATGGGTGTCGGGGAGTTTGGAAGTTGGAAAATGCAGCTGAAGCTGCTGGTGTAAATTTTACTGGTGTGGCCGCACCTGCGGATGGGGAACCACATGTGCAATGGTCATAGATGCGGGAGGACGATCACAGATGCGGAATGTCCATTTGGGCATGGACACAGGTGCGGACACATAGTCGCACATGTGAGCCCGCAAGTGCGAGGGGGCAGTCGCAGATGCGGAAAGGGACAGGATAAGTGTAATCCCCAGGTGCGCAACTGGAAAAAAACGTATATAAGCCCAACTTCGCTAATTTTTGCCCTTTTATTCACCATTTTGGTACGGATTTTTAGATTTGGGCAGTGAAATTCAAGGGAGGAACAAGAGATACCATTGAGGTAAGCTGCTTGGGTGTATTTACGCATGTTTATATTGATTTCCCACTGTTTAGTCATGAAATTGGTAGGAATTTAGGGTGAAATCGAGGGAGTTAGGGCTTGAGTTTTGGAGAGTTTGAGGAACCAACACAGAGTCAGAATTTGATGAATTTTATGTGGTTAGACTCGGGAGCAAACGAGCTTTTTAATTCTGCATTTTTTACAGGTTTCGAGATGTCGGCCCGGGGGCCGGGTTTTAGCCTATTTCAGATTTTTGTCCTATTTGTGTAGTTTTTCTTGTGGAATTCGATTCTTTAGCCTATATTGATAGTATTATTCTGATTATGGATAGATTCGGAGCTTTTGGAGACCGAGTGAAGGGACGAGGGCATCCCGGAGTAGGATTTTACGCTATTAAGGTAAGTAACAACTTTAACTATGGCCTTGAGGGTATAAACCTGGAGAATTTGACATCCTATGAATGTTTGGAGGATATACCCACACTAGGTGACGGGCGTGTGGGTGTATACCGCGAGGGATTGAGACTTGGTCCATCCCGTGAGGCCTAATTGCCATTATCTATGTTTATGTATTTACATGTTGTTGAACTTGACTGCCTTCATGTTAGAGGTCATGCTTAGGCTTTATTAATCCTCACATTATTTGCACACAGTCATATAAATTCTTGTACATGTTTACCTCAGTCTCTATTATTTTGCCGATATGCTATGATACTTGGTTTGGGTTGTGTTCCCTTATTGTTTGTGAATCGTGAGACTAGAGAGGTACAGGACTGAGTGAGGCCGAGGGCCTGTTGTGAGATATTTGATTATAGCATGTGAGTTGTCCGTGTGGAACCAGGTATTGATACCATAGCACGTAAGTTGTCCGTGCGGATCCTGAGGTTGATATTATGGCATGTGAGTTGCCATGCAGCACGTGAGTTGTCTGTGCTTAGCGCTTGGGCTGTAGGAGCCTCTTCGGAGTCTGTACACCCCCAATGAGCGCGGGTACCTATTAAGTGTGTGCATTGAGGGCTGAGTGATGGAGTGACATTGCTAAGAGGTTTCATTTACTTTTGTTGTTGTTGCATTTACTAGTTAATTTCCTAGTAGAATTTGTTGATTTACGGAAATTATCTGCTTAATACGGTTTATCCCTAAATTGTGAAAAGAAATAATTTGATTGTCCTTCTTAGCTCGTCACTACTACTCAATTTCTTAGTTATTTCTCTTACTACTAAGTCGGTTGTACTCATACTACACCCTGCACTTTATGTGCAGATCTAAGTGAATTAGAGCGCGGCGATCGTTGAGTTCAGGCCGACCATTTTTGGAGACTGCAAGGTAGCTGCTAGTGTCCGCAAGACCTTGTTACTACTTTTATCATCTATTTCCCATTTTGGGTTGTAATGACCGTTAGACAATTTATATATCTTAGTTCATAGATTCATACGCTCATGACTTGGTGACACCCCGATGTTTGGGGCTCGTTTCATTATTTTCTATATTGATATTTAGAGTTGGTTTAGTTTATGAGAAATTCTAATATTGGATATGTTTTTATTAAAATCTTATTATCAAATTTGGTAGTAATATTTTGAGAAATAGGCTTGCTTTGTATCACGATATGTGCCATCATGGAATGGTTTAGATTTGGGTCGTGACAGTTATCACCCATTTATCACATCTTACTCATAATACTTCATTTACTCATAATACTCCCTTCTTATTATCCTGCTGATATTTTCGTCTATTACCTTACTTTGAAACTTCAACAAAACATTCTTTCGCTTTAAGCTCCCCTCTCTCCATCCACTGGATATTTGGTTCACCTAACATTCTCTCTTTACTAGGGATGTGAGACATACTAAGGTAAATATTTATCTCTTCTAGGATTACAATCCCTATCTTCTGAATTTTTTGAACATTATATCTAATTGTACTATTCTAGAGTGCACCATTTAGGTGTCACACAAGGAGAACTACTACCACATTTGCAATATTCTTCGAAAATATCAGCTAATGCTAACAACCCATCCACTATTTTGGGTTACTCAAACTCCATCTGGATCCCGATATCCCATCATTCTCTTAAATTATAAATGTTAGCTCCCATATGGCATAACTCATATGGGTGTGGCCAATTATACATACCTTTGTTACTGTTGAAGGTAACTTAGAATATTTATATCTCTCTGTCTAAATTGTAAAAATTGATACTTTTCACTAACTGGGTACCTCGTACCCTTCTAGACCTTGCTTCTTTTACATGTCAAAACAAATCTACCTTCGGATCCTCTTGTTTATTTTTAAACCATATGGGTGGATAGATACTAATGCATTAGGGCTCCTTACCAAGAAGCTTACACGTCTCTGTGCACACATAATCTACTGAAGACCTTACATGTAATGACCCATATTTAAGTTAGGGTATGTTGGTATTTTAACATAACAAAAAAAAACAATACAAGAAAAGAAAAAAAAGAAAGAAAAGGGAAAACCTAATCAATTTAAAAGAAGGGCCAACGCCCACGTGAACCAAAAGAAAGGAAAAGGAATTTGGGGAAAGGGAAAGCAACGTTGTTGCTGCTGCTACAACAAAAGCATTAAAAAGAGAAGACGAAACAAACTTAGAGAAGGGAAAAGGAAGAAGAAAAAGAAGAAGAAGAAAGAGGTTGGAACCAAACTTTGGAAAATAGGTAATATAATATTCTTAGTTTTTTTACTAATATAAGAGTATATAAATTTAATAGTTTGAGTTATATAGTGATATTGACTAATATAATTAGAAACAAAAAAGATTACGTAATGCTTCCCTTAACTCATAGCACTTTGTGGAAGAATCATGGGTTCCTGTAGAACACTTTGTAATGAAGACTTATTTTTATTAAAATAAATAAATTCTTAATGTCTTTGTATAAGATTATCTTCTGGGTGTATATAATTTTGTTAGGTACGAAAGAAAGCATTATCAATAGCGATCCTATATGATTTAGATATATGCACATAGTTGGTAAAATTTGGGTAAAAGAAAGTTGAAACAAATAAATATATGAGTAAGTTTAAATTGATGGATTATAGACTAGTTGAATTACTCATAGCATTGATAAATATAATTCAGCAAATTGATGGTAGAACATAAAATTCAGGGGATTTGGAATCTAAGTTTAGCTATGAATTACCTTAAACAAAGAAATTAACACAAGATCGATATTGATGTGATTATAGATTGATTGAAGAATGTCGTACAGATTGCTCGAGGCGACGAATTTTGTATTTTGACACGAGTAATGTGAGTAGTAATCTTACCGTAATTTGTATTTTCATAACCTATATGGTTTATATATTATTTTGAAAATAAAATGTGGTACCGAATGTTTGAAATTGCATGTGGGACAAGTCCTTTACTTGATATGGTACTGAATAGTTTGCTTGAAATGTTTACATTTATTTAAAATGTTCTCACTCTTACTAGTAATGTTTTATTGTTACTAGAGATATGATTACTCTTACCGAAATATTATATGATTTGATAAGAATTAAAAGGCCCTGTACTGTTTTGAAAGTGCTTCCATGTGAATATTTACTGTTTACCAAAAAAAAAGTATGAATAGGAGGATACTTTGAAGGATCTCGTAGCTAACGACGGGTTCATTAGACCTTGTGCACCTTGTATTCGCTGATTACCGAGTATAGTTATAGTCCTTGCTAGTGGGAAGGTAGAACTAGCATACAGTTATAATTTTCCCTCGATTAGGGACGTAAAGTTATATTTGACTCTTTTTACGAAAGACTCCACACAACGATATAGATTACATGATCCTTTCTTGGAAATCCTCCTAAAAATAAAGATTTGCTATAAGATAATGTTTACAAAGTTTACTACCGATTTGTTAAAGTTATTTATTTTACAGGAAGTACTTGAATGGACTGATTATACTTACCATTTTTAAGAGGGAAATTTTTTTTATGATAGCTTCTGATCATTTTTATTACAGAGACATGTTTTCTGACTTGTCGCCAATAAAAATGGTTGTGGTTAAGTATTATTACTCATTGATCCAGAAACTCATTCTCCTCTATTATTTTTACAGAAACAACAGTAGATGCAAGCGATGATTCCGTTAATTAGAGTACACGAATTAATAGTTCATGGTAAGCCCTGCATTTATTCGCATGAGCAAAGATTGTTATTTATTTGTTATATTCTCTTTCTTGAAATTCTTAGAGTCTCTCCATAGTCATTTTTATGAGTGTCATTATTTTATTTATATAGACTTGTGACTCGTATTAGACTTTCCTATCGTATACTTGAGATAAAGTTAGTGCTACTGTATTGAAAATAATTCGTGAATGAGGATTATAACTTGTTTGGTGGATATTGGTTTGTTGTATTGTTGATTTCTAAGACAAGTTTATCATTGGATAGTCCTAAAACAGGGAAACTATGTCTGACTTTTGTAAATTACCGATGAGGATTACTTGGGAGCACTTGCTCATAAGCGTTGTTCATGATCATAATTAGGTTGTGACAAAGTTGGTATCAGAGACTAGGTTATTCTTTTTAATAATAATGCACACGTTAATAGTAGAATCTCAATTATGGTTATATATCTGGTGATTCCTATAATCGTGATTCTGCGAGGGCGTGATAGGAGGTGTCTTGTTTTTCTTTGTTATTCCTCTGTATGTGTGTGGAGATTAGGGTCAAATAACTGAATCTTTCGTTACTTATCCTATTCATATATGAATCGGATCAATTACTTTATAATAGAATTTGGCTAAATATTCAAACTTCAAAGACTTCATTTTTTTCCAATGGACATGCAACCATTTTCAAGCAAAGAAATGCTACATAAGTAGTATACAAGACTAGTGAAAGGTTCATTGTTCCATATAAGGTTATTCTCGGTAAGATGCATAATACAGTCCATTTCAAAAATTTATACTAGTCCACCACAACAACGATAGAGGAGTGTTATCATATAAAGGTACTTACCTCTATGAAAAGAAAAAAAAATTGAGTTCTTTAGGGATATAATTGATATACATGAGAAGAATGAGCAACACAATAGGGGCTCTAAAGTCGTCATGCACCTAGAAGATTATATGCAAAAACAAAATATTCTTAATAAAGTTCCTAAAGTTGAAAATACTAAGTTTACTACTTCTGATAGTTCAAAGGATCCCTAAGGGATACTTACCACATTATGAGCTCAGAGAGTAATATCCCCCGCTTCTGCTTCATTATATGGGGTTTAGCTTCATTTTGTTGTGTTAGACTGGTTGGCTCGTGTTCAGAGCGATTTTGGAGAGAAATGAGACACTTAGTCTCTTTACTTGGTTCAATAGTAGAAAAAGTCAATCGGAAGTTGACTTATTGGTAAACAACATTGGAATGTAGATTTTATGCTTCAGATAGCTTCGTTAGGTGATATGGAACTTAGGAGTGTGTTCGAAATGTGGTTTTGATGTCCGGTGTAAAATTATGCTTGAATTGGCAAAATTGAGTTTTTGGCGATTTCCAGTCGGCAGTGGAAAATTAGCTATCAGGGTCGGAATGGAATTCCGAAAGTTGGAAAAACATTGTAGTATCATTTGGATGTGTATGTAAATTTTTAGGTTAATCGGATGAGTTTTGTTAGTTTCGGCATTGTTGGCGATTATCGGGTGATCATTGATGACCTTTTTTTATTTTTGGTTGGGGTCCCGAGGGGCCCGGGTTGATTTCGGGTATCAATCAGGTGATTTTAAGTTGGAAAGTAGCAGTTGATGATGCTGGTGCTGATGTTACCGCACCTGCTGATAAGGGACCGCAGGTGCGGGCCCGCAGAAGCAGAATTTTGAGCACAGGTGCGGAGGCGGGCTTCTAAGTAATTCTCCGCAGGTGCACACCTGGCACTGCATGTGAGGAGAAATGACCGCAGGTGCGGTTTCACTAGGCAGAAAGTATAATTGCCAGCCTTCGCGATTTTTAGCCGTATGTTCAATATTTTCATCCGGGATTAAAATTTGGGAGAGGGTTTTGAAGGAGGAAATGAAGAGGACTTCGTTTAGGTAAGATATTTGAACCAAAAAATCATTTCCGTGTGATCTTTATGGACTGAAATAGGGTGAAATTTAGGGAAAAATCAGTGTGTAAATTGGGAAAAAAAGGGAAGAAAGTTTGAGAATTTCTTTTGATGATTTGAGTGGGCATTTGAGGTCTGATTTTGATGCTCTTGGTATGCATAGACTCGTGAGGGAATAGGGATTCTAGTTTTTTTATTTTTTCTGAATTCCGAGACGTGGGCTCTAGGCCCGGGTTAGGCCAATTTCGGAATTTGTGCCCAATTGTGATAGTTTTCGAATGGGTTTCGTCTTCCTAGCATATTTTAATGTTATTAATCTGATTTTTATAGACTCAGAGCTTTTGGGAACCGATTCGAGGGGCAAGAGCATTGCGGACTAGTTTTCGGGCCGGTTTGAGGTATGTAACGATTGCAAATCTAGAATTGATGGTATGAAACCCCGGTATTTCATATTGTTTTGATGAATGAGGTGACACACATGCTAGGTGACGAGCGTGTGGGCGTGCACCAATAGAGATTTGTTACTTGGTCCATCCCATTGCGACTTTAAGTCGCATACTTGCTTCTGAATCATTTGATAACATGCACTTTTGAAGTTTACATTATATTATTGGGTTGTATGCCATGTTTGGGGCCTTGTGCCGAACGGTTTCGACCCACAGGGGTATTTTTCCACTATTCTCACACTATTTTTTATAGAAATTTATGAACTCAGTCATGTTTTATACCGGTTGCTGTTATCACTGTGATCACACTATTTTACAATACTGAGGGATACTTTTGGCTGAGTTTCGTGAGATGAGATGAGCCGCCCAAGTGGCTTGTGAGGATGACTGAGTGAAGCCGAGAGCCGAGTGGTGAGGTTATTATATGGACCGGGCTGCACACCACAAAAATATATATTATATGGACCAGGTTGCACGCATCATCAATATGTATTATATGGATCGGGTTGCACGCCGCAACAATATATTATATGGATCGGGCTTCACACCGCAGTAATATATATATACATATATATATATATATATTGGATGGGAGTGCACGCTGGAGCATTATAGCGCTTGGGTTGTAGGAGCTCCTCCCGGACTCTGTACACACATAGTAAGCGCAGTCGACTATTAAGGATGGGGCTGCACGCCGCAGTATATATTATATGGATGGGGCTGCACTCCACAACAGTTATGGTATGGATCGGTCAGCACGCCGTAGAGGATATTATATGGATCGGGCTTCACTTTGTAGCGATTATATATATATATATATATATGGTACTTGTTGAGTCGGAATGCTGAGTGTGAGCATTTACCTATGAGAGTAGAGTCTCGAGTGACTCAGAGTCTTGCTCGAGAGGCTTTATTGTGAATGACGCCGTGCCCAAGCGGCCGATATTTTTTTGGAACTACTGTTTTCACTCACCTTCACACTGAGGCTCAATTGAAAAATGTTGAACAAATGTTTATACGAATTATAAAATGGAAAACATGAGTTTTTATGAAATGTTTGGAATGTAGATTCCTGACTTGAGTATAATCACTCCTATTGTCGCTTATTATATGGTTTTTACATGATCTTTAAAAATGCTCGTCACTACACTCGTGTCTTTAGTTATGGTTGTTACTCACTGAGTTGGTGTACTCGCGTTACTCCCTGCACCTTGTGTACAGATTCAGGTACCGGGGCAGAGCGATAGTTGAGCTACCCTATTTGGAGTATTGTTCGGAGATTAGGTACTTGCTCAGCATCCGCAGCCTACTCTTTCTCCTTCCTACTATGTCATTTTTTGTTACTTCCTAGACTTATTGTAGTAGAGAATTTGCATTAGACTGTATCACTTCTTAGATGGTCATGACGGTTGACTCCAGATGTTGGGGCTGTGTTTAGACGTTCTGAGCATTTTTATTGTTTGAAATGTTTAAAAGTGGAAATAATTATGAAACATAGGATAATTTATGTATCAAATGGGAACCTTATGATATTTTCAGTAAATTTGGCTAGCCTAGTAGCACGATAGGCGACATCACAACCAGTTTAGATTTGGGGTCGTGACAAGGATTGTAACGACTCGACAAGTCATTTTAAGATCGAGCACATCGTTCAGCGGTTTGAAGTCATGAGCAGCTCATTTTCAGGTATTACGACTCATGGGCATGGTCAAAGTTGAATTTCGGGATGTTCGGAGTCAAATTGGAAAGAAAATTCTCATTTCGGAAGCCTTAAGTTGGAGAAATTGACCAAGACTGGAATTTTGAGTAAACGACCTCCGAATCAGGATTTGAAGGTTCTCGTAGGTTCGTATGATCATTTTGGACTTTGGCGTATGTCCGGATCGGGCTTCGGATAACCCGAGAATGTTTAAGCATATATTGTGGAAATCATCATTTTAAAGAAATTTCCTAAGTTTGGCTTGAAGCACATTTCAGTGATATTGATGTCCATTTGGGATTTCGAGCCTGAGAATATCATTGTATGGTGTTCTGGAGTTGGGAGCGCGATCGGAAGTGAATTCGGATGTTTGTAGGTCATTTTGAAGTCATTTGGCTAAAGATAGAAATTTGAAGGTTTTTGCGAAATTCGACTGGAAGTGAAAATGTTTATATCGAGGTCAGAATGCAATTCCGGAAGTTGGATAAGGTCCATAATGTCGAATATGACTTGTGTGCGAAATTTGGGGTCAATCGGACGTGATTTGATAAGTTTCGGCATTGGATGTGGAAGTTTGAAATTTCAAGTTCTTAAAGGTTGAATTTTAGTGCGATTCGTGATTTCAGCGTTGTTTGATGTGATTTTAAGCCTCGAGAAAGTCCGTGGGATGTTATGAGACTGATTCATGTGATTGGACGGGGTCTCGAGGGCCTCAGGTGTGTTTCGGGGTGGTTTCGGCTCAATTTTGGGTGATTTGTTGTTGCTGGTTTGCTGGTGTAGAGATTATTCATTGTGAACGCGAAGGGCCTCATGCATTCGCGTAGAAGGGAAATTTGAGGCTGCTATATTTGGCCTTTGCGAACGCGTGGTGGTGGACACGAACGCATAGATGGAAATTGGAGTTGGGCGCCTGGGGTCGTTGGCTTATGCGAACGCGGAGTGCAGCATGCAGACGCGAAGGTATAGGGAAGCTGGCCATCGCGAACGTGCTCGTTTGGGTGCGAACGCGTAGATTAAAATGTTGGGCCTGGGGCTTCGCGATCGCGGTGGAGCATATGTGTTCACGAAGAATGATGGGCAGCACCTAGGAAGATTGTTTGAAATCGGGGGTTGAGTTTATTTCACCCATTTTTGACACGGCAAGGGCGACTTTTGAAGGCTTCAAAGGGGAATTGTCATCATGCATCACTAGGTAAGTAATTTCTTCATGATTTAAAGTAAAATACAAGGTATATGCATGGAATTAGACATGGAAATTAGTAGGAAAATTAGGATTTTGGAGGAAAGACCTAAAAATTTGTATTTTGGATTTCTACCACGAATTGAGCATGAATATTCGAGTAAACCGTATATTTGAGTTAGTAAAGCTATCGGTAGTGTTTATCTTCGAGAAATTTCGAAATCCGGGCACTTGGGCCTGAGGGCATTTTAGTCAATTCATTGAGCGGAGTTGGGAATTTACATAATTTGAATTGTTAACAAATATTAGAGTATCTTTTCATTGGTTTGCCATTATTTTGTTAGTTTTGGGGCGTTGTGCATCAATTGTAGTCGTCGGTAGGGTTTGGGAGCCGGTTATGGAATTTCTGGGCGAGGTAAGTCTCCTTTCTAACTTTGTGAGGGGGGATTGTCCCCATAGGTGAACTAATTAAATACGTGCTACTATCTGCGGGGGAAACTATTATTATACCATGCCCGGGTAGTCTAGGGCCCACTAGCATGCTTTACTTGTCGTACTTGTGACCTTATGAATAAAATATCATGGTATGTTTTCAATTAGTAATTAAATCTTTAAGAAGGATAGAGTTTACTTTCGCTAATCATCTAGATGGATAATTGATTATTCCTTGGATAATTGCGTTTCAGATAAATCTATAATGTTGAAACTCTATCGAAATTGGCAAGTAAATCTCCAGAGAGGTTTTAAATACTATTCTCATGTTTATTAAAATGAGAATTTTATCGCTTCATTGAAAAACTAATTTTCCTGATAAAAATGTGGTTTATTGGTGTGAATATGTGTAACTTTGGGCGCCTGAGTCGCATGTATGATTCGCGAGCAGGATGACCCTGTATTTATGTATATTTATACAGGGACCCAAGTTGTAGTTATGATTCGCAAGCGGGGTGGCCCTAGTATTATGTTAACCGCGTCACATCTTCGATTCGCGAGCGGGGAAGATAGATGGATCTATGGTACGGGTCGTTCGACCCTCGGCAGTGCACATTTTATTATTGTTGGTCCGCGCTGTTCGACCCTCGGCGTTTTTCTTGCGCATGATAATTGCTGCGTATTTCCTGTAATTATTACTGTTTATTGGCCTAAGAAGTTGTAAATTGCCATTTGAAATGACAAAGATTTAATGTGTATGAAAGAAGCTGATATTTGTTATCCCTGATTATTAAGTTTCCAACGATACTCATGCTTCGCGCCTCACTTGAATATACTAAACTGTGTTATAGTAAGTATCAAATTTGACCTCTCGTCACTACCTCTCTGAGGTTAGGCGGGATACTTACTAAGTACACGTTGTTTTCGTACTCATGCTACACTTGCTGGGCATTTTTATTGCACAGGTACTTTCATAGCGATGTGGCCGACATGGAGACTTAGGTGACCTGCATCACCCGGAGGCGACCCGCAGCCGACAGAGTCTCCCTCATATTGTACTTATTTTCATTTTAAATTCCTTGTCCAATTTGTATTTCGGACAAGCTTTGTAGTATTTGTGAAATTCTTAGAATTTGCTCATGCACTTGTGACACCGGGTTCTGGGAAATTCTTAGAATTTCGAACAATTCGTATTTACTTAATGGATTTTTGTTTTGTTATTACGTAATAAGTTAAAGGCAATGATTTAAAAAAATGTTAAAATAGGAATTTATTTCAACTAATTAATGATTGGCTTGCCTGACGATGGTGTCCGGCGCCATACCGACCTTATTATATTTTGGGTCATGACAACATGGTATCAAAGCACTAGGTTCCCTTAGGTTTCACTAGTCATGAGTAAGTCTAGTAGAGTCGTGCGGATCAGTACGGAGACATCTGTACTTATCTTCGAGAGGCTACATGGCTGTTTGGAGTACTTCCCTTCTTGATTCCGCATCATGCGATTTGATTCCTTTAAGGCTTATGCCTATGTTTCTTCCTACTCAATCTTACGCGTCGCGGAGCGCTTGCTATGAATCAGGAATTTGAGGAATTGTAATGGTCTTTCAGATATGGTGCGAGGTGTTTTCCATGTGTAGTTGGTTGGGGATGTTGTTGTTTTCCTGTAGAAGAATAATATGTTCTTTCAGCTCAGTAGCTGTGTTTACGAGAGCCTTGAGGTTATGCTCAGGTTGTGATGATGTTTACGATTGGTTATAGCGATGTCGATATGATGGTAGAATGCTTGCCCATATGTTGGGGTGATGAATGGATTGAAGGGAGGTCTTCTCAGGGCGTGATTTCGAGATTGCAACATTTTAGTTCCGACAGAGGAAAGGCATTTGGACTATAAATGGTAAGGTTTTGGATTGATAAAGCAGTAAGACATGGTGTTTTCAAGTAAGTTGGGATATTCACATGTGATGTGAAATCGTCGTCATTGATCGAATGGAATGTGTTAAGTCTGTCAATGCTATGGTTTCGTTGGTTGCATTGGGTCAGAGTGTTGTGAAGTGGTATTGAAGAAGTGGCTTTTAGATATCGTTGTGCGTGGTGGTTCAGGACTGAATAATTATTTCTAATGAAGGAAGCTCGAGAAAGATGATTCCCGGAGAGTTTGAAGTCACAGTGATATACTAGTGTAAGAGTTATAGAGAATGATATTGAATTGGACAGCATACGACGAAGGAAGACATGTGATAAGTGTCAGGAGACGGCTAAATTTCTAAAAGGCCAGGAGTAAGGAAAGACGGTCAGGTAGTGCTTAAAGGAATGAGATTAACAAGTGGGAGAGTGGAAGCGTAGCACAGGAGTTCAGTGGTGAGACAGCTGTCTATCTTGAGGGAAAGTTTGAGAGTTTTAGTGGATGGCGATTGGGTCTACGAGCTTAAGTTGAAATATGGGTTATTTTGGTGGAAGGTTGGATACAATGGGGAGGAGTTATTAGTAATGAAGAAGGAGGGCAATGTGGCAGTGAATTTGAAGATATTGTAGCGCATTTAATAGACGTCCATGAGGAGCGCATGGACTAGTAAAGTTGGTAGAGGAAGAAGGGCGCTTGATAGGGCATTGATGTTGCAGAGATTGTGCAGTACAAGGTCATTGGAAGGTGTCAATTGGTGATTTCCACAGGTGAGTAGGTTAGCGGTTGTGTGGTTCGCAATTTTCTGTGAGGGATTCTAGTGGCTATTAGGTAAGAGGAAAAATGTATGAATGATGCTAGAGAATTTGAGTATTTATGGATTTGGCACAAGGGAATACGGAAGAATTGGACGGATTGGTTAAGAAAAATCATGTTAACAAAGGAGAAAGGATATTAGCAGGGTCTAGAGTGGTGCAAGGAGTAGCTTTGGGCTAAGTGGGGGAGTCCCACCACCTGTAGTTGGGTTATCTCACGGGGTTGCGGATTGTCGGCGTGTTGGAAAATTATTTCAGCTAAGGGGAAAGGAGTAAAATGGTGATCGTGCGTGGGATTTGATGAATGTGTGCAAAAGTTTTCCCTGTCGGACCAGGGTTAGGCTTTGAAAGATTCATAATTTTTGCTTAAGGCATAGGCGAGTTGTAAGGGTAGTGACTCCGTCATGTACTTCATTGAGAGGATGTTCATGTGCTAGAAGAGCCTTGGAGTTGATTGTATTCGGGGCCAGTCAGAGTTGGTGACTTTCAATAGTGGTCCTAATATATTCGAAAGTTAAGAATTTGGCGTTTAAGGGTTTCAGGCTGCAGTATCATTAGGAGTTGAGCTTTTGCAGTATAATTCCTGAGAAATGGAAAATAATTCGAGTGTTATATATTATTTTCAGCGTGCAAGATAGTATTGGATGAGTGAGAGAAATAAACTCCGGGTTGTAGAAAGATTATCACGAGGGTATGAGACGAGTTGCGGGATTTAGGAAGCATGGTCTCAGGAATCAAGGTCACTCGGGATGAGTGAGGGTTGAGTTGCTATGAGTTTAAGGAATGTGCTATTATTCCTTAGGCAATTAAAGATATTAAAAGGAGATAGAGTGGTTAGCCATGGTCGAAATGGCGCACTTACGGCAGTGATCGGTTTCGTTTGTGTGATTAAATTATGCATGTGGTTTGGGCCGGTGTGTGCAGGGCTTGTCGACCGTCGTAATAGATTTCATGTGGGAGCATTCGAGTACTATGGCCTGTCAGGTGTAGGCGCATCCAGGAAGGGTTATGGTAGTTCAGACCACTACTTAATGATTTGCATGTTGGGTGATTGTGAGAATTTACTTGAGTGGTATTATTGTACTCTTGAATTGAGGAAAGTAAAAGGTTTCTATATAATGAAGTGTTCACCCTATTAGCAGTTAGGGAAGTATGATGGAATTCCTGTGCCATTCCATATCGACATGTTGGGTGCAGTAGTCAGTGTGGAGCTGGAAGTAAGAATCGGGAATGCGGTTCGGTGTTATCAAGGATGTCATTAGTTTGGATGAGAGAGATTTTGAAAGTTCAGAGTAAGCTGGTATGGTCTTCAATGTCACCTGAGATCAGTGTTTGATAAAAGAGGTTAGCATCCTGGTTATGGGTTCTTAAATTGTTTTACAGTGTTAGTGTAGTCGGTGGTATGGATGTGCAGACTTGTTTCCTGATGTGGAAGGTCGCGGGAGTGTAACCACGAGAAGATTGTATAAGTGTGATATGTAGTCACCTAATTTGTTGAAGATTTAGACCAAGTATAAGGAAGTGCAACATTGTTTATTTGAGGATTTATGCCAGGAAGGCGTTAGATTCAGTTGGTTGTGAATTGTGGGATGTTTGTCCCGGCTATGATGGTTGTTCTTGTGTATTATAAGAGGAAGTGGGTTATTATAGTCCCAGGTAAGGCTATCAGCCTAGTTCATTGCGAGTAGAATCGGCTTGAATCAGGATCTGAAGGTTCCTGCAGGTTCGTATGATTATTTTGGACTTGGGCGTATGTCCGGATCGGGCTTTGGATAACCCGAGAGTGTTTCAGCGTATATTGCGGAAGTCAGCATTTTGAAGAAATTTCCTATGTTTGGTAAATCGCATTTCTGTGATATTGATGTCCGTTTGGGATTCCGAGCCTGGGAATAGCTTCGTATGGTGATTCTAAAGTTGGGAGCGTGATTAAAAGTGCATTCAGATGTCCGTGTGTCATTTTGAAGTCATTTGGCTAAAGATAGAAATTTTAAGGTTTTTGAGAAATTCGACTGGAAGTGGAAATTTTTATATCGGGGTCGGAATGCGATTCCGGAAGTTGTATCAAGTTCGTAATGTCGAATATGACTTGTGTACAAAATTTGGGGTCAGTAGGACGTGATTTGATATGTTTCGGCATCAGATGTGGAAGTTTGAAATTTTAAGTTCTTAAAGTTTGAATTTTCGTGCGATTCGTGATTTCAGCGCTGTTTGATGTGATTTTAAGCATCGAGAAAGTCCGTGGGATGTTATGGGACTGAGTCATGTGATTGGACGGGATCCCGAGGGCCTCAGGTGTGTTTCGGGGTGGTTTCAGGTCAATTTTAGGTGATTTGTTGTTGCTGGTTTGCTGGTGTAGAGATTGTTCTTCGCGAACGCGGAAGGCCTCATGCGTTCGTGTAGAAAGGAAATTTGAGGCTGCTATATTTGGCCTTCGTGAACGCGTGGCGATGGACCCGAACGCATAGAAGGAGCTGGGAGCTGGGCGCCTGAGGTTGTTGGCTTATGCGAACGCGGAGTGCGACTTACGGATGCAGAGGTATAGGGAAGCTAGCGATCACGAACGCATTCGTTGGGGTGCGAACGCGTAGAGTAAAATGTTGGGCGTGGATTTTTGGGTTGCGCAAATGCGGTGGAGCAGATACATTCGCGAAGAAGGATGGGCAGCACCTGGGTCGATTGTTTTATATCGGGGATTGAGTTCATTTCACTCATTTTTCACACGGCTAGGGAGATTTTGGAAGGCTTCAAAGGGGGATTTTCATCATTCATCACTAGGTAAGTAGTTTCTTCATGTTTTAAAGTTAAATATAAGGTATATGCATGGAATTAGTAGGAAAATTGGGATTTTGGAGGAAAGACCTAAAAATTTGTATTTTGGATTTCTACCACAAATTGAGCATGAATATTCGAGTAAATTGTATGTTTGAGTTAGTAAAGCTATGGGTAGAGTTTATCTTCGAGAAATTTTTGAATCTGGCACATGGGCCCAAGGGCATATTGGTCAATTCACTGAGAGGAGTTGGGAATTTACATATTTGAATTATTAACAAATATTACAGTATATTTTTATTTGTTTTGCCGTTATTTGGTTAGTTTTCGGGCGTTGTGCATCAATTGGAGTCGTCTTAAGGGCTTGGGAGCCGGTTATGAAATTTCGGGGCGAGGTAAGTCTCCTTTATAAATTTGTGAGGGGGAATTGTTCCCATAGGTGAACTAATTAAATACGTGCTACTATATGCTGGGGCTACATACACACGAGGTGACGGGAGTCCGTGCGTAGCTACTATTATGCCAAGTCCGGGTAGTCTAGGGCCCACTACCATGCTTTACTTGTCGTACTTGTGACCTTGTCAATAAAATATCATGGGATGATGTCAATTAATAATTGAGTGTTTAAGAAGGACAAAGTTTACTTTTCTTAATCATCTAGAAGGAGAATTGGCTCTTCCTTGGATAATTGCATTTCAGATAAATCTATCTCATGTTTGCAAGTAAATCTCCAGAAAGGTTTTAAATACTATTCTCATGTTTATTAAAAGGATAATTTTATCGCTTCATTGAACAACTGATTTCCTGATAAAAATGTGGGTTATTGGTGTGAATATGTGTAACTTTGGGTGTCTGAGTCGCATGTAATATTCGCGAGCAGGATGACCCTATATTTATGTATATTTATACAGGGACCCGAGTTGCACGTATGATTCGCGAGCGAGGTAGCCCTAGTATTATGTTAAACGCGTCGCATGTTTGATTCGCGAGCAGGGAAGATAGATGCATCTATGGTTCGGGCCGTTCGACCCTCGGCATGCACATTTTATTTTCGTTCGACCCTCGGCATTTTTCTTGTTCATGATAATTGTTGCGTATTTCCTGTAATTATTACTATTTATTGGCCTAAGAAGTTGTAAATTCCCAATTGAAATGACGATGATTTAATGTGTTAAATGTGAAACAATTTGATATTTCTTATCCCTGATTATTATTAAATTTTCCTATCATATTCATTCTTAGCATCTCACTTGATTATACTAAACTGACTTATAGCAAGGGCCAAATTCGACCTCTCGCCACTACCTCTCTGAGGTTAGGCGGGATACTTACTGAGTACACGTTATTTTCGTACTTATGCTACACTTGCTGTGCATTTTTATTGCACAGGTACTTTCATAACGATGTGGCCGATTTGGAGACTTAGGTGACCTGCATCACCCGGAGGCGACCCACAGCCGACAGAGTCTCCCTCATATTGTACTTATTTTAATTTTAAATTAGTTGGCCAATTTGTATTTCGGACAAGCTTTGTAGTATTTGTGAAATTCTTAGGATTTGCTCATGCACTTGTTACACCAGGTTCTGGGATATGTATGGGATGTATTTTATAAACATGGAATATTAAACTGTCGTTTTAACTTAACGGATTTTTATTTAGTTATTACATAATAAACTAAAGGAAATGATTTCAAAAATGTTAAAATCACAATTTATTTCAACTAATTAATGATTGGCTTGCCTGGCGATGGTGTCCGGCGCCATCACGACCTTAATAGATTTTGGGTCGTGACAAGGATATTTTAAAGCCTAGGTTATATAGGACTCACCGGTCATGAGCAGTTTTAGTAGAGTCTTGCGGATCGGTACAGAGACTTCTGTACTTATCTTCGAGAGGCTACAGAACCCTTAGGAAAATCTCACATTCTTGAATTCCTTTCGAGCGAATCCATTTATTCAGCCAAAAGCATAAATCTTGAAATTCCTTTCATGTGTCGAAGGCGCACATGAGCGCTCGGTAGCAGCGATGCATCGACGACTTGTAATTTCCATAGGTGATGTACGAGATGTGATTTTAGCATGTTGATAATGGGCCACTCTAGAGGACTTGATGCCGGGTGTTATTTTGTGGCTTGAGTGCTGAGATTTTGAGTGTGGGAGCCGTGCATTTGGGGACTTATATGTCCGGTTGTGTTCTTATCGATGCGATTTAGTGACTAGATGACTATGTGGTGAGTGTGATTTGATAGTTAGATGTGTTCAGAGTGTTTGATTGTGACAAAATGATTTGCTGGAAATTGTAAAGACCCGTAAAATTTCATGTCTAAAAATAATGCCCAAACAGGTCCTCGTGTTGTTATAACTATAGAAATTTTTAAAACGGACCCTTTTTGAGTAAGAAGTACCCCGGGAATTAAAAGACAAAATTTTTCAGAGTTGCGTTGTTATGCGACGCACTATGTGATCGCATAACATGTATGCACAACACATAGTGGTCGCATACATAGACAGTCTGCTGTTCAATTTGAGGATAGCTATGCGGCCCAAGATGCGATCGCATTTTGAGAATGCGGACCGCATAGCTGTCGCATTCTTGCACCTCCATTTTTACGGGGGAGGTTATGCGACGCACTATGCGGTAGCATAACAGGTATGCAGACCGCATAATGGTCGCATACCTGGGCAGTCCGGTTTCTTTTTGACCTATTTGAGGGCCATTTATGCGACAGGAATGCGGGTTGCATAGCAGGAATGCAATCGCGTTCCTGCCCGCATTTCTGCTTTGAGACTTCTAAAATTCTAATTTTTATACCCGAACCCGAGTTCATTAAAACATTTACCCCCTTCCATTTTAACGATTTTCTGAACAAATTAGAGAGAGGGAAGAAAGAGTTCTTGAGAGAGAAGGTTCCATCTTAACCCAAAATTGACTCTTCACTATCCTCGGGTCTGGCAGTTATTGAGTAATTGTCATCTTCTTTACTCTAAGAGGTGCGTCCCCACCCCATATCCTTTTATTTTCTCAGGTTTTGGCAAAAAAATGGTAGAACACATAAATTGATTCTTGGAGATAAAAGCTGATACCTTGCTTTCATGTAAGTTAAACTCCCTAATCTAGTAAAGGGAAACATGTTTGGGTAATTATTCACAAAAGGGGGATTAGTAATCTAAGGGGTCACATAGCGTTCGATAAAATGCCTAAATGAGTTCGAGTTATGTTTATGGTTCCTAATTCTAAGTGAAATATGTCACATTGTGGAATAGATTGACGGTGCTAGATGATCCGGTGATCTGTGATAAAAAAATTAAAGGGGAATTCCGATTCAAGTTATGTATGGATAACTTTAATCTTTGTAGAGTCATCTTGTTGGTTTCCGAGAACACGGTATGAAATTCTTCCTTGAGCATATGTGAATTGATTGTCCTGCTGCGTCGAGGTGTAATATTTCATTCTCTGATTTTCTTAGTCGATTACCATGCTAATTGCAATTGTGAATGGTGATTCTTTGTTCTTATCCTATCATGTGTAAGGTTTGTTAAATGTTCGAATAAGCCTATATGGCAGTATCTGCTACTAAATGAAAGAATGTTAACGCACCCTAATGTGGGAATGTATCTAATTGCTAAGGGCCGAGTGTGGAAAATGATTAAAAGAAATTGTGGATTATTATGCCTTGACTTCACATAGTTGTTGGTTGATATGAACTTATGTTCTTGAAGGTGAAGATCCCGGTGATATAATTGTTGGTTATTGTTGCTATCAAATATGATTGTACTATGGGATCGGATTGTGTGCCGCAACACGAAGTAATAAAGTTAGGGAGGTAATAAGGGTGAAATGTGATTGTACGGTAGGATCGGGTTGCACGCCGCAGCACGAAGTAATAAGGGTGGAGAGGTAATAAGGGTGAAATGTGAATATACGGTGGGATCAAGTTGCGCGCTGCAACAGATGAACAATTGAAATGAGTAACTGTGGAATCTTCATTTGTGATTTTCTGTATAATTATGTGGTACCAACATGATGACTATACAAAGATTAAAGTTAGCCATACATACCTTGAATCAGAATTCCCCTTTAATTTTCTTTTATCACAAATCACCGCACCGTCAATCTATTCCACAATGTGACATATTTTACTTAGAATTAGGAGCAATAAAAATAACTCGAACTCATTTAGGCATTTTATCGAACGTATGTGACCCCTTAGATTACTAACCCCTTTTTTGTGAATAATTACCCAAACTCGTTTCCCTTTACTAGATTATGGAGTTTAACTTACATGCATGCAATGTATCAACTTTTATCTCCAAGTATCAATTTATATGTTCTACCCTTTTTTTGCCAAAACCAGAGAATTAAAAGGAAATAGCGTGGGGACTCACCTCTTTCAGTGAAGAAGATGAAAATTACTCAATAATTTTCAAGCCTGAGTGATAGTGAAGAATCAAGTTTGGGTGAAGATGGAACCTTTTCTCTCAATAACTCTCTCTTCCCTTTCTCTATTTTGTTTAGAAAATCGTTAAAATGGAAGGGGTAAGTGTTTTAATGAACTGGGGGTCGGGTATTAAAATTAGAATTTTAAAAGTCCCGAAGCAGAAATGGAGTCAGGAATGCGATCGCGTTCATGCTATGCGGTCCACATTCCTGTCGCATAAATGGCCCTCAAATAGGCCAAAAAGAAACCCGACTGCCCAGGTATGCGACCACTATGAGGTCCGCATACCTTTTAGGCGATCACATAGTCCATCGCATAACCTCCTCCGCAAAAATGAAGGTGCAAGAATGCGACAGCTATGCGGTCCGCATTCTCAAAATGCGATCGCATCTTGGGCCGCATAGCTATCCTCAAATTGGACAACAAACTGTCTATGTATGCGAGTACTATGTGGTCTGCATACCCGTTATGCGATTGCATAGTGCGCCGCATAACAATGCAACTCTGGAAAATTTTATCTTTTAAGTCTCAGGGTACTTTTTACTCAAAAAGGGTCCGTTTTAAGAATTTCTACAGTTATAACAACTCGGGGACCTATTTGGACATTATTTTAGCCATGAAATTCTACGGGTCTTTACATTCTCCCCACTTAAAATCATTCGTCCTTGAATGAGGATCTGGGAATCACTAGAGTATGAAACACACAAAATAAACCAACCCCCAAATTTTCACTAACTCCGATAATTTCTGAAAATTTCACCAGAGTTTTCTTTGAATATATGCCTATCCACCTGCCAGAGAGCCCCCAAAATATATGTTTAACCAATTTCACACATTACCAGTCACTCCTTCAACTAGCATATAATTGGATTACCTCAACAAGTCGTATGCAATTCAATTACTTCAACATGTTATACTTATTTCAGTTAACACAACAAACTTGCATATCATTTAACTATCACATGAATTACACATAATTTATCTTACCTCAAGGAGTTTCACATTACCCAAATAATCACAACATACAAAAATATGGCACAACTTGAGAAGTTACAATAGTAGGGAAATTAGGGGGGGGGGGGGGGGGGGAGTGGGTTGCTTTTGCACAAAATTTGAAAAAACATATAATTTCTTAGCAATGAAAATTTTCAAACCATTATCGGACTTATTCAAACAAATGGGGATATTTATCTTTCATTTCATTTTCCGCTTCTCATGTGGCTTCCTCGACTTATTGACTTCACCATAACACTTTAACAGAAGCGATCTCTTTGTTCCTCAATCTACGGACTTGTCTATCAAGAATAGCAACTGGAACCTTTTCATATGACAATCCTTCATTAATTTCAATTGTCTCAACCGGCACAATGGCGGATGGATCTCCAATCACTTTTTTCGACATGAACACATGAAACACCGGGTGCACTAATGACATTTCACGGGGCAATTCAGGTCTATACCCGGGGCTCAATTTTCCTTTCTTCCCAAATTGCATTACTCCCTTCATGGGAGATATCTTCATGAACACCCAATCATTTACTTGAAACTCCAAATCCCTACGACGAACATCCGCATGGATTTCTAGCGAATCTGAGCAGTTTTTATCCTCTCTTGAATGACCCTAACCTTTTCCATAGCCTGCTGCACGAGATCCGGCCCTAGAAATTCTACTTCACCAACTTTGAACCATCCAATCGGAGACCTACACCTTCTTCCGTACAATGCCTCAAATGGGGCCATCTAAATACTAGCGTGGAAGCTGTTATTGTAAGAAAACTCTATAAGTGGCAAGTGATCATCCCAGCTACCCTTGAAATCTAAAACGCAATCTCGTAACATATCTTCAAGTATTTGAATAGTCCGCTTTGCTTGGCCGTCTGTCTGTGGGTGGAAAGCCGTGCTGAGATTTACCTTAGTACCCAAACCTTGCTGAAATTTCCTCCAAAAGATATCTATGAAGGGGCCCCTAGATCCGAGATAATAGAAACTGGAGTTCCATGGAGTCTAACTATTTCCTTGATATACAACTGAGCGTACTGCTCTGCAGTATCAGTGGACTTAACTAGCAAGAAGTGAGATGGTTTCGTGAGTCGATCCACTATCACCCAAATTGAGTCCAACTTGCGCTGAGTGCGGGGTAACCCTACCACATAGTCCATATTGATCATCTCCCATTTCCATATTGGTATTTCCATAAGTTGTGTCAACCCACCGGGCCTCTGATGCTCGGCCTTCACTTGCTGACAATTCGGACACCTAGCCACAATGTCTGCCACACCACTCTCTATACCATTCCACCAATAAATCTCTTTAATAACATGATACATCTTCGTAGAACCTGGGTGTACTGCATACCTGGAATTGTGGGCTTCCGCCATTACCCTTTATGGAATATCATCCATGTCCGGATAGCCTCCCTTGGCACCGCAAAAAACCGTCATCATTGCCGAGCAAAAATGACGAGGTCTTGTGATTCAGGATTGCTTCTCTCAATTGTACCAATGCTGGATCTCTGAGTTGCTTTTCCTTGACTTCCATTACAAGTGAATATTCTTCTCCATTACGCACCATGGCATCCCCTTCGTATGAGGTGGAAAGACAGACTCCCAGACTAGCCAACTGATAAACCTCCCAAGCCAAAGACCTCTGATCTGCTTCCAAATGAGCCAAGCTACCCATGGACTTCCGACTATGGGTGTCGGCCCCCACATTCTCTTTCCATGGATGGCACAAAATATTCATATCATAATCCTTTAGCAACTCAAACCATTTTCGCTGCCTTAAGTTTAAATCCCTCTGCTTGAATAAGTATTGAAGACTCTTGTAGTCTATGAACACGTCCACATGGACCCCATAAATATAATTCCTCTAGATCTTTAGTGCAAACATAACCGTCGCGAGCTCCAAATCATGCGTCGGACAATTATTCTCTGTGATTCTTGAGTTCCCTAGAAGAATACACTATAACCTTCCCGCGCTGCATCAACACATACCCCAAACCAACCCTTGAAGCATCACAATAAACCACAAATCCCTCTGTACCCTCTGGCAAGTTCAACACCGGCACCAAAGTCAATCTCAACTTCAATTCCTAAAAACTCTTTTCACAATCATCGGACCACTGGAACTTTAATTCTTTCAGCGCCAACTTAGTCGGTGGGGAGGCAAGAGTAGAGAACCCCTCCACAAATCTTGGATAATACCCAGCTAGACCTAAGAAACTGTGAATCTCTGCTGGGGTCGTCGGTCTAGGGATATCCTTTAGTGCTGCGATCTTTTTGGGATCAGCCTGAATCCCTTCCCTGGAAACAACATGGCCCAAAAAGGTGACCGATTCTAGCCAAAACTCACATTTTGAAAACATCGCATACGACTGGTGCTGATGAAGGGTCTGGAAAACTGCCCTGAAGTGATTAGCATGATCTTCCTGACTTCGCAAATAAACAAGGATGCCGTCAGTGAAGAAAATCACGAAGGAGTCAAGAAACGGTTTGAAAACCCAATTCATAAGATCCATAAAATCTGTTGGGCCATTGGTTAGCCCAAAAGACATTACCAGAAATTTGAAGTGCCCATAATGGGTCCTGAAGGCGGTCTTAGGAATATCCTTCTCCCTGATGTTCAACTAGTGATACCCGGATCGTAAATCAATCTTTGAGAAGAACCTATCACCTTGCAACTGGTCGAACAAATCATCTATCTGAGGTAATGGATATTTGTTTTTGATAGCGACCTTAATGAGCTGCCGATAATCAATACACATCTGGAGTGATCCATCCTTATTCCTGACAAAAAGAATTGGCGCGCCCCAGGGCGACACACTTGGCCGAATGAAACCCTTTTCCAACAGAACTTTCAATTGCTCTTTCAACTCTCTCAATTCCGTTGGCGCTAACCTGTAGGGTAGAATAGATATTGGTTGTGTATCTGGCAATATATCAATCCCGAATTAAATCTCTCTATCTGGCGAAACTCTAGGAAGCTCATCCGAAAATACTTCTAAATACTCATTCACATTTGGCACAGACTCGGGAGCAGGCACCTCTGAAGTGGTGTCTACAACCCGGACCAAATTGTAGATACACCCCTTCCTGATCATTTTTTAGGCCTTGAGGTAGGAAATAAACCTACCCCCGGCACAACATCGTTCCCCTTCCATTCGACAGCTGGTTCGTTACGAAACTGAAGCCTCATAATTATGGTTCGGCAATCGAGTTTAGCAAAGCACGAGTAAAGCCAATCTATTCCCATGATAACATCAAAATCCACCATTCCTAGCTCAATAAGATCGGTCGCGGTATTCCGACCACACACTGTGATAACACAAATTCCTATAGACTCGCGTGGCCTAATAGAATCACCATCCAGAGTCGACACAAAGAACGTCTAATGAAGTTTTTCGGGTTCCATCCCAAAACATGAAGCAATAAATGGATTAAACCCAAAACATGAAGCAATAAATGGAGTAACATAGGAAAACAAAGACCCGAGATCAATAAAAGTATAAACATCATGCATTTGGACAGTCGGAATACCTGTGACGACATTTGGGGAAGCCTCCGCACTTTGGTTACCACTCAAAGCATAGAACCGACTGTGCCCCCCTCGACATCGTGCTCCAACCCTAGATGCATCACACCTTGATGAAGCTGGAGGGCGTGATGAGGATGTAGCGGCTGAGAGCTGGATCGCTGAGCAGTACTCCTACTCGCGCCCTGACTTGATGCGCGGCAGTCTCGCTGGATATGGCTTCTCTCTCTGCATCTATATCACACCAATATATCCATGTAACAAGGTTCGAAATGAAACCTCAAACACTTAGCTCATGGGGCCCTCCGCTGCTGTTGGAACCTTCAACCTGAACGACCTGACTGATAGAACCTCAGGCTATCTGAACCTGGTCAAAAGCGACCTCCCTGCTGATAATTGTTCCCTGATGATGGGGCATTGGCTGAGGACTGAGCATAGGACTGGGATGGCCTAGATGACCCTCTGCCAAGGGCTGATCTCCCACCTGCAACTGAACTCCCAGAGTTGCCCGCTGACCGGGCCCTACTACCACTCTCTCTATCCATTCTTATCTTTAACTTTCGAGCCTCTGTAGCCTAGGTGAATCCCACGATCTTCCCATAATTCATATCCAAATGCAAGGCTGCTGTAGCAGCTTCATTAACAACCAACGGACCAAGGCCCTGAACAAACCGTTTAAGAACCCTGGCCTCCATAATCAGCATCATATGGGTGGCATATCTGGATAGGCACATGAACTCCATGTGGTACTCCCACACACTGATGTTGCCCTGCTTAAGGACCTCAAACTCTGCAGCATAGGCTGCCATAGTCTCGGCAGGCAAGAAATGATCCATGAAGGCATCAACAAACTCATCCCACTTTGCCGGAGGGCTCCCCTTCCCACGGGAACCCTCCTACATCTCAAACCACAAATACGCCGCTCCCTTTAGCCTATAGGAAGCCAACTCAACACCCTCTGTCTCTATAGACTTCATAACTCGTAGAGTCTTGTACATTTCATCTATAAAGTCCTGAGGATATGCCTCTGGGTCGGTGCCTGTGAACTCTTGAGGGGCTAACCGCAGGAGCTGGTTGACTCTAGAACCTGAAGAATCCCCTTGCTAGCTAGAGGACGCAGGGGCATTATGAGATTTTTGGGCCTAGGAGGCCACTAGTTGAGTCAACGTGTGGATAACTCTCCTGAGGTCCCCTTTAGAAATACCGGGACCGGAAGCTGGGGCTGACGAGGGATCAGGAACGTCCGCGGGAGGGATTTCAGCACCCTCTGTTGCAGTAGGAACATGGATATTCTAGCCTGGAGTGGATGAGTCGGGCTGGTTTGTGGCCGGGGAATCATTCACACCTAATGCCACCATTAATTCGCCCCACGTGCACAATCATAGACAAAGGAATTGCACCGCAAAACCTCATGTTGAAAGCCCCAATAAATCCGCTCAATATCTCCATAAGTGCCAATATACCATATAACAACAATGCCAAGTGCCACGATATCACAACAATAGTTTCAAAGTGTCATCAAAGTATAAGTTCACAACTTTATACAATCATGCAGAATGAAATAACAAATAGTCATAGAAGCATATGTATGTTCAATAGATAAAGCATCTCTATGGATAAGTAAATGAAATGAGCATGATCAAATAGTCAAAAAGTGATTCACAGGTTTCATATAAAGCTCGTTATCACATTAAGTCATATTAATAGCCTATGGTCTATTCCAGTCAAAACCACACATAGTGCTCGTGTACATGCATAATGTACACACCACTTAACACATTATATAAATCAATTATTAGGAATAGCACCTAAGGGGTGTTCCCCTCACACAAGGTTTGGCAAGATAACTACCTCAAATAATCTAAATCAATCCACTAATAAGTTCTTCCCGCACAAATCAACCTTCAAACAGCTCGAATCTAGCCAAAATAACTTAATATATTAATAAAACTCATAGGAAGCAGTTCCAAATGATAAAGTTAACATCTTCAACCAAAATAAAAAAGTCAATCCCAAGTTCACAACCCAAAACCCTACAAAACTTACAAATTCCGAACACACATTAAATTAAGAGTCCAACCATATCAATTTCATCCAATTCCGATCTCCAAATAAACCTTCAAATCAACAAATATCGCTCCCCAATAACATAGTCTTTTATCCCCAAATTCACCTTAAAATCACATAAACTAGGTGTAATAAGAAATGGGTAATCAATATATATAATCAAAATTGAATAAACTTTAGTTAATTCTTCTATTGTAGTAAAGAGTCAACCAAAAATCGCCTTTATCCGAGCTCCAAAACTCCCAAAGTGAGAAAAAAAATTTAAAAATTTCAAATATATGAAGTATGCCAGTGATTATGCATCTGCGATCACTTAACCGCATTTGTGGCTCCGTATTTTTCGTCTCAATTTTGCACCTGCGAGTCCCTCCCAGCATCCAATCTTCTGCATTTGTGCATCCGCAACTTCAACTCCCTCTCTGAATATGCTGACCCGACCTCAATCCTCTTATGCGATCAACAAGGCGCTTCTGTGACCTCGCACTTGCAGCCAATCCCTCGTAGGTGTGAATGCTTCAGAACTCCAAACTTCAGCAACTCTTCCAAGTCTAAAAATGATCTCCAACAATTCGAAATGCACCCGAGGTCCTCAGGACACCATCCAAACTTACCAACAAATCCGAAAACACAATATGAACCTACTCGAATCCTCAAAACATAAAACAACACAAAAACACTGAATCGCATTCCAATTCAAGCCTAATGAACTAATGTACTTCCAATTTTAAAAACTCATGTCGAACTATTTCGAATCAGCTCCTAGTTACATCAAATGTTGCATGCAAGTTCTTAATTACACAACAACCCTATTCCAACTCCCGGTAGCAAAATCCGATATCCACTAAGTCAACTCTTTTTCAAATCGATCAACTCGCAAAACCTTCAACATTCCAATCGATCAACTCGCAAAACCTTCAACATTCCAACTTTCACTGAGAAGCACCAAATAAACCTATAGATCTCTATATCCACATTCTGACATATGCTTAAGTGAAAAAACTCCATAAGAACCTATTGGTACCATCAAAACACTATTCCAGAGTCACCTACATAAAAGAGAATCTCCAATTAACTCTTACAACTTAAGTTTATAACCTTGGGCTAAGCATCCCAATTCACTCCACAACCTCCCCCAAACCAAACTAACCATCCCGGTATGTCATGTAACAAAAATTACACATATATAAAGCATCAAATAGGGGAAAATAAGCTAAAATACTCAAAATGAGCAGCTAGGTCGTTACATTATTTATGATTATTCAGGTATTGAGACTATTTAATTATGTAATTTGAGTTCATTGTTGTTATTTGAATGTTAGCTTTCCCAGCAAGTAATTTTATGCGCCATCAAGGATTTGGTGGGTTTTGGGGTCGTGATAAGTTGGTGTAAAAGCACTAGATTGTTTAGGTTATACGAGTCATGACCAAGTCAAGTAGTGTCTCACGGATTGGTAGGGTGATGTATGTACTTAATTTTACGAGGCTACGTGGCTGCTAAGAAACTTCATTCTCTTATGTTCTTTATAGCATAGATTTGCATATCGATGAGTCTAAATAATTTATTTTGTATTATCTCCAAGACGGTGAGGACAAGATCATCAGACGCAG
This sequence comes from Nicotiana knightiana, assembly GCA_005239525.1. Classification (NCBI taxonomy): domain Eukaryota; kingdom Viridiplantae; phylum Streptophyta; class Magnoliopsida; order Solanales; family Solanaceae; genus Nicotiana; species Nicotiana knightiana. Next base: position 164,229 of record ML371876.1, on the reverse strand, counting down.
TTGAGCAGGCATGGTACCGCAGGCTAGGTTTGTGAGAATTTGGGGTCGAGACTGAGGTAGGGGCGAAGAACACAACGCAGCTAGAGTCCTCGCTCATGTAGCAACTATTAAGCCAACAGTAGCTCCCGTTGAGGATTAGGTTCATAATTATGTGGAGCGGAGGTACCAACTCAGGTTCCTATGTCTTATATGTTTCACCAGTTGATCCTGATGCCTTGATTTGCATGGTTAGTTTGTTCGAGAGCTTGGATCGGGTAGGGGCCTTCCCTACTATTCCAACTACTTCCCAATTAGGGGGCTGAGGACAAACTCCTGCTACCTGTACCCCAAAATAGGTGAGCCATGGTTATTAGACTCATGCAGTGTTTCTAATTGGGGGAGTTCAGCCTATTATTGTGGTGCAGCCTGAGGATAGGCTTGCAATGTCAGATGAGGAGCTGAAGAGGTTAGACAAGTTTACCATGTTGCATCCTTCTCAATTTAGTGGTATACATTCACATGATGCTCAAGGATTCTTAGATCGTTGCCATGAGATTCTATGCAACTTGAGACTAGTGGAGTCCAATGGAGTTGACTTCACCGCCTTTCAGCTGTAGGGTATGGCCAAAAGGTAGTGGCATGTCTATAAGATAGGTCGACCATAAGGATCACCTCCTCTTACGTGGGCTTTGTTCTCTAAAGTCTTCTTAGAGAACTTTGTGCCATGCACCATGAGAGTTGAGATGAGAAGGTAGTTCGAGTACCTACAAAAAGGTCAGATAATAGTTACTAAGTATGAGATGAGGTTCACAAAGATGTCTCACCATGCGGCCACTTTGATTCCCCAAATGAGGAAAAAGTGAGGATATTTGTTGAGGGTCTTTTCTATAATATTCGCCTTGCTATGAATAGCGAGATCGAGACCGTGACAACATTTCACCAAGTTTTTGAGATAGCGCGTCATATTGAGCACATCTGCATTAAGGCTAGAGAGATTTTACAAGGCTGGGACAAAAGGTCCCAATATTCAGGTAGCTTCAGTGGTGGTTTGGAGGCTGAGGTTGATTTAGCAGGGGCCACTATAGCAAGCCAGTACATCATTCACCACCACCCAGTTTAGGAGCTTCACTTTAGTTTTCATTCAGTGCACTTCCAGCTCAGAGCTCTTACTGCACTTTATCTATTTAAGGTTTATTGGTACCGAGTTCTTCTAGTGGTTACTCTGGTTCACAGGGTCCAACTTAGACCCCACAGTTGTTTCTAGTCAGAGGTTTCTATGTGTGTGGAGAGTTGGAGCATGTTAGGAAGTATTGTCCTCGTCTTCATAGAGGTTCGGTCAGCAGGGAGACTAGACTATGATTCTCGCGCCGGTTGTTACCCCTCTCGCTCACCCAGCTCGAGGTGGAGGTCATTTAAGACATTGTCATCTTATATATAGAGTTATTTCTAGTGGAGCTCAAGCTAGTTAATATGTTTCCTAGGGAGGACCGAGCCCGTTGCTTCAGGTGAAGTAATTAGAAGTATTGTTTCTATGTGCCACAAGGATGCCTTGGTATTGTTTGATCATGTTTCTACTTATCATATGTTTCATCATACATTTCTTCTTGTCTGGATATGATTCCTAGTTTTCTTGATGTTCTTATGCATATGTCTACATCTATTCATGATTTTATTATGGTAGATTGAGTTTAACGGTCATGTGTGGTCACTACTTGTGGTTTCTAGACAAGGGTAGACTTTCTATTATTAGATGTAGTGGATTTTGATTTGATCTTGGGTATGGATTGGTGTCATGACACAAACCAGAGGGCCACCACGGGCACCTGCTGCCTTACTCATCTGAGTACCAAAGTAACACATCTTTCTTATCAATCTATCATGGGTAAGTTAGCCAAAAAGGGCCGTCATGAGCAAGAATTAAACATAAGAAAATACTCGACATAGGACAACCCAACATGATATACAAACTTATACATTTGACATTCAGGCCTATAGGATCGAAATGATTATTTGTATACTCTGAACCTAGGCCATCAAGGTCATACAATCATCAATATACATGACATATGTCTACAAGTTTCTAAGAGTACATAAATGTCAAAAAGGCCCAGGACAGGGCCCCGCCATAAAAATCAATATCTGTCCAAAGCATAATGACCAAATAGGAAACTCCGTAGGAAGTGAGTTGTCCAAACACCTTCAGCTAAGACGATATCCGACTAGGTGGATTGTCAACCTGTCTATTGGGACCTGCGGGTATGAAATACAGCATCCCCGAGAAAAAAGGACGTCAGTACAACTACGTACCGAGTATGTAAGGCATGAATGCACTATATAAATGACATGAAAGAAACATGGAGTAAAGAACTCAACCTATAAGTATGAATAGCTTTGTGAATCATGAAACATTTATAATGTCATGTATATGTATATAAATGTCATATCATGCATAATGTATATGCGTACATAACATCATCAAGCTTGTGAGGGCATCCCATCATATTATATTGGCCTCTGTCGGTGTAATCATCAACGTATACTAGCTGATCAGGTGGTGCTGCATATACAACACCATAGCCTCTCCCCGTACCTTATATACATATAATATATGCTTATGTAACACCATCTAGTCATGGGTCAACGTATATGTATAAATGAATACAAAAATTAAGTCAATAAGATCTCTCGAGATGTCATAAGATCAATACACCTTCAGTTAATATCATGAAATAAGCTTTATCAACTTATGTATTTCCTGAGAGCCATGAACAAACGACATAATAATAAGACACATGGGGAATCAAGAACAAAGGCACTCCTAGTACTTCTAAGAACACATGCATTTGTGAAGGTCGCTTTTACTCGTTTCATTTGTATCACATGTATAATGCCAAACAGAAAGAAGGGATAGCGTTATCATACCTTTTCACTCTTCTCTCCAACTTTCAACCAAGCGAAATATGATCTTCTTACGTATACAATTAGTAAACCGACTTCGTCGTCATCATATAAATGTTGTAACTCTCATATTTCAAAACCAATATTCTTATAATAAAATGGACAGCACCTCCCATGTTTTTACTACATCCCATAAGTTACTAAAATTCACCAAACAGCCAAACAACAACAATACAATTCATAATAAGCTCTTTGATTACTTCAACAACCATTTTGAGCGGCAAGCTCGATTTACAATTAATAAAATATAATTTAATCTTGATCATTTTCCATGAATCTTCCTAAAACATCTACAACATCATAGTTATTCCTACCGTATCTTTTTTAGCCCAAAACATCATAAGAATAATCTTCAAAAATTGTCCACATTCATAGCACCTTAACCTTTATCGTCAACCTCTTCATATTATCTTCTTCAATCAACTGGATTATAATATGGATAAGCTTAACGTCAACATTCACAAAATAAGCAAATTGTTTATAAAAATTTCCAGCTAGAAAAAACTATTTATATAGCCTCAATATAGCCCACAAAAAAATATAATGATTCCTTATGCCATGTCAATTACTATCTTGTAGGTTTTCACTCACACAAATCAGCCAATACATGATTAACCTTAAGAAAAACCAAGAACATGATTTACTTAATTTATGCAATAGATACAACTTTAAATCCCCAACTAGTGTAGCTCAAAATAATCCTCAACCACACCACAAAACTATAGGAGTTGTATTCTTGTCTTGAATCAACGTTTGTGTTCAACTTGGTGTGTAAAAACTTGTATTTCTCCTTGAAAATCTTATATATATGAGGGAGGGACTTATTATTACCTGAATCAACAAGAACAACATGAAGTTTGAGGTAACACAACTTTGAAGTATCCACCAAAACAACCACACGATGAAGAACTACGATCTAGGAAGTACCACGAGATTTCTAGGTTGGGTTCATGTTTTTATTTTTGGTTTTCACTATAGAATCATGAAGACTGCTTTAAGAGTGTTTTAGGAGAGTACATGGTCTAGTTGGGTCAAAAAATGACCCCAAATGATCCTTCCCCCGATCTTTAAAAGTTGGAGAATCACCCACTACCTAAGTGGGTCCCATGGGAGCTGCTCACACAATCTTTCAAAAATGCAAATATCTCTCTACTCTGACATCGTAGCAATTAGTTCAATTTGTTATAAACTAGACTCATGGAAATTCAATATAGTATGTGGATCATCCCTTAATTCCAATTATATTGGGAGAAAAGCTCAGCTACATTCAACCTAGCTTTTAGCACATTATGATGTAACTTGTGATGATCTTTGCCAACTTTTGCCAATATTCATAATATGCTGAAAATTAGGTCAAATGTAGCTGAGGTTTTCACCCAGTATACTTGGAATTAAGGGATAATACACATACCATATTGAAATTCTATAAGTCTATTTCTAACACATTAAACTTTTAATTGATATGACATAGGAGTAGAGAGGTATTCGCATTTTTGCAAGATTGCGCAAGCAGCTCCCGTGGGATCCACTTAGGCGGTGGGTGATTCTCCAGCCTTTAAATATTTGGGCAAGGCTCATTTGGGATCATTTTTTGACCCAACGAGACCCTATACTCTGCAAAAAACTCTCAAAGAAGTCTCCACGATTCTAGAGTGAAAACCAAAGATAAAAGCATTAATCCAACGCTAGAAATCCCGTGATACTTCCTAGATCGCAGTTCTTCATCTTGTGACTATTTTTTAGGATACTTCAAAGTGATGTAACCTAAAATTTAGTGTTGTTCTTGTTGATTGAGGTAAGAATCAGTCCCTCCCTCATATATATTAGAGTTTCAAGAGAAATACAAGTTTTTACACACCAAGTTGAACACAAACGTTTTTTCAAGAAGTGAATACTTCTTGTATAGTGTCGTGGTGTGATTCAGGGTTGTTGTGAGCTACACCAGAGATGCAAATTTCAAGTTGTGAATACTACATAAGTTAAGTAAATAATTTTCTTGGTTGTGCTTAAGGCTAATCATGTGTTGGTTGAGTTGCTTGAGCGAGAATCTACAAGATAGTAATTGACATAGAATAAGGAATCGTTATCTTTTTCCTTTTTGGGCAGTGTTGAGGCTATATAAATAGTTGGTTGTCACTAGAAATTGTTACAAATAGTTTACTTATGTTGTGGATGATGTTTTTAAGCTTGTCCATGTGCTAATTTAGTTTATTGTACAAGGTAACATGAAAAATAAGATGTTGATGATAAAGGTTAAAGTGCTAGGTGTGTGAACTATTTTTACGATGTTTTGGGCTGAATATGATACGGTAAGGATAAGTATGATGTTAAGAAAGATTCACGTAAAAGGAATTATATTAAATTATACTTTGTTAATTGTAAATCGAGCTTCCCACTCAAAATGGTTGTAGAAGTAACAAAATAGCTTATTGTGAATTATATTGTTGTTTTTTGGGCTGTTTGGTGATTTTAGTAACTTATGGGATATAATAAAAATAGGAGAGGTGTTGTCTGTAATCTTGTAAGAATTTTTATTTTGAAATATGAGAGTTAAAATAATTATATGATTACCTCGAAGTGGGTTTACTCATTGTAAACGTAAGAAGATCATATTGAGCCTCGTTGACGATTCGAGAGAGGATTGCAAAGGTATGTTAAGACTATCCCATCTTTCCTTCTGGAATGATCTATATGATACAAATGAAATGAGCAAACACGAAACTTTCACAAATGACTCTATTCTTATAAGTACTAGGGGTGCCTATGTTCTTGATTCCTCATGTGTCCTATTATTATATCGTTTTTGTTCACGGGTCTCAGAAAATACGTAAGTTGATGTAATTTATTTCAAAATATTAACCAACATCATATTGATCTTATGACATCCCAGGTGGTCTTATTGGCTTACTTCTTATGCATTGCGTTCATTTATACATGTACATTGACTCATGACTAGATGGTGTTATACATATATATATTATATGTATATGGGTATGGGTAAAGTTGATGGCGTTATATATGCACCACCACCTTATAAGCTAGTATACATTAATGATTTCGCCTACAGAGGCCGAGATGATATGATCGGATACCCTCAGAAGCTTTATGATGTTATGTATGCATATACCTATGCATCATATGATATTACACTCATATGCATGACATTATAAATGTTTCATGATCGACAAAGTTATTCATACTTACACGTTGAATTCTTTACTCCATGTATCTTCATGTCTTTTATATAATGCTTTCATGCCCTACATACTTGGTACTTTATTTGTTTTGATTTCCCTTTTGTCCGGGGATGCTTCGTTTCATGTCGCAGGTCCCTATACATTGGTTGATAGTCCTCCTAGTAAGCTATCAGCTTAGCAGAAGGTGTTAGGGCATCCCACTTGATCCAGAGTTGCCTATTTGGTCAGTATGGTTTGGACACGTATTGATTGGTATGGCGGGGCCCTTTCCTTGCCTTTCTGATGTTTATGTACTTTTAGAGGCTTGTAGACATATGTCATGTATATGGACGATTGTATGGCCTTGTCCGCCTATGTTTTGAGTGATTAAATGATCATTTCAACCCTATAGGCATGTATGTCACATGTATAAGTTTGTATATCATGTCTGGTTTTCATATGTTCAGTATTACCTTATGTTTTATTTTGATTATCTCATGACGGCCCTTATGGACTACTTTCCCATGATGGAATGATAATAAAGATATGTTACTTTGATACTCGGTTGAGTAAGGAACCCGGTCACCGTCGCGGCCCTGCGGCTTGGGTCAGGATAAACTTGGTATCAGAGCAGTTCTGCCCTAGGGAATCTATAAGTCGTGTGTAGTAAATTCTTGTTTAAGGGTGTGTTGTGCACCACACTTATAAGCAGGAGGCTATAGGACATTTGGTATTTTCACTCTTTCTTCTTACTATTAATCGTGTGGTATAGCTCAGTTGTAAGAATTCAAACTCCTAAATTATATTTTATTCATTATACAATGATACCTACATTCAGAAAGACAATTGGTAAGAGATTGAATGCGGTTGTGGAAGAGTTGAGTCAAAGGAACTCGATTTTGTGTAATGTTTATGATGAGTAAATGCAATGTCACGACCCGTTTTAGGGCCATGACCGGCCCTTAGGAGCAAGTGCTCCTATGTAAGCCTCATCGGTAATTTAGAGAAAATCGTACAGAGTTTTCCATGTTTTAGGACTATCCAAAACCTTTCTTAGAAATAAATAACACAACCAACCAATTTCCACCAAACAAGTTATAATCCTCATCCACAAAGTATTTCCAGCACAATGGTACTAACTTCATCTCGAAGTATACAATAGGAAAATCTAATATGAGTCACAATTCTATATCAAAAGAAGAATACTTATGACCCTCATAAAAATAACTATTGAGAGACTCTAATAATTTCAATAAAGAGATTATAACGAATAAATAACAATATTTCCCCACGCAAATAAACGCGTGGCTCACCAGGAACTGTCAACTCGCGTACTCTAGTTAATGGAATCCTCGGTTGCTTCTACTGTGGTCTGTGTAAAATTAATAGTGGGGAATGAGTCACTAGCTCTGTGAGTAATAATACTTAACAACAATCATTTTTAATGGATATAAGTCAGAAAGCAATTCTCTACAATAATAATGATCACAAACTATCTTAAAAATAAATTGCCCTCTAAAAAATGGTAAGCATAACCAGTCTATTTATGTACTTCCTGTAACATAAATCAATTTAACAAATCAGTAAAACTCTGTAAACATTGTCCCATATATAATCTTTATGTTTTGGAGGATTTCAAAGAAAGGATCATGTAATATGTACAACTGTGTGGATCCCTTCGTAAAATGAGTCAAATATAACTAACTACAGGTCCCTACTCGAGGAAAAACTATAACTGTATGCTAGTTCTACCTTCCCACTAGCGAGGACTATAACCATACTCGGTAATCGATAATAAAAGGTGCACCAGCTCCAATGAACCCGTCGTTAGCTACGGGACCGTTTAAAGTCTCCTCTCATTCCTACTTTTTTTTGTAAACAGTAAATCATCACATGGAAGACTTTTCAAAACAGCACAGGGCATTTCAATTCTTATCAAATCATGTAATCCAATTTCAATAATGGTAATCATATCTTTAGTAACAGTAAAACATGTCTAATAACAATGAGAACATTTTAAATAAATGTAAAACATTTAAAGTAAACTATTCAGTACCATATCAAGTAAATGACTTGTCCCACATGTAATTTCAAACATTCGGTAACACATTTTATTTTCAAAATAATGTATAAACCATACAAATTATGAAAATACTAATCACGGTAAAATTACTACTCATAGTACTCGTTTCGAAATTCAAAACTCATCACCTTAGAAATCTATATGACTTTCTTCAATCAATCTGTAATCACATCAATATCAATCCTGTGTTATTTCGTTGTTTAACATAATTCATAGCTGAGTTTAGATTCCAACCCCTCAATATTTTATGTTCTGCCAACCAATTCGCTGAATTATATTTATCCATGCTATGAGTAATTTAAATAGTCTATAATATATCAATTTCAACTTACTCGTATATTTTTTCAATTTTCTTTTACTATGCAAACTATGTGTATATATTTAAATCATATAGGATCACTATCGACAATACTTTCTTTCGTACCTAACAAAATTATATACACCTAGAAGATAATATTAAGTAAGTGAAGTAAGAAAATTTATCCTCTAAATAAAAAAGAATGCTTTTAACAAATAGCCTTTGTTTCTATGTTTGATCCCATATCTAATTCATACTACTACATACAAAGCCATTAAGAATTTGATATTTTTAAAAATAAATCTTCATTATAAAGTGTTCTATAGGCACCCATGATTCTTCCACAAAGTTCTATGAGTCAAAGGAAGCGTTACTTAATCTTTTCTTGTTTTATATACACTTATATTAGTAAAACAAAATATAAGAATATTATATCACATATTTTCCAAAGTTTAGAATACTGGAATGGAACTATTCGGTGCCATTAGCATACTGGAATGGAATCTATTGTTGTAAGAAAATTCAGCTAAAGGTAGATATGCGTCCTATAAATCCCCAAACTCAAGAGTACAGTATCTCAAAATATCCTCGAAGATCTATATAGCAGATTCAGACTTTGCGTTTGCGTGCGATAAAACTAGTACTAAGATGTACTCGTGTACCCAACATTTCTTGAAAAGGTTTTCAAAACGTGAAGTTAAAGCGATCTTCTATTAGAGATGGTGGACAATAGATCTCTATTGACTCGGATAATTTTCTATTCATATATATCTATGCATGTTTTACCTCACTATAAGAGGTGTTGACTAGCGAGAATTGTTCCTACTTTGTAGGCCAATTTACAACTTTCCCAAATATAATCATACCTCCAATGGTTTGAATAATTTAGTCATATAATGTATTGTAATTCTATTGTATTTCCACTTTAGAATCTTGAGTTTTTAGTGGCCTATGAGTCGCAAGTGCTTGCTTTAACATACTGACATGTCAAATAGTTAGAAACAAAGTTAACGAAAGTCTTTTTCCTTTTTTCTTTCCAACCAATAAAATTAATTTATATATTTATTTATTGTCATGGTACATCTTATAGACCTGAGATATACAGTGTATCTAGAGTTGTGAGATCCATCACGAATATCTTGTCTTAACCCATATATGTTTTCTACACATAATTAATTACCTAATCGGAGAATACCCTCATTATTAGCAGTCAAATTCTTGGTTTTACCAGCTAGAAACTAATCTCGGTAATTAAACAAGTGATCATCCTTGTATTTTCTATCCTTTATTCACTTTACATCACGCTTGACCAATAGCCAATAATGTCTTTGAATTTTTTTTTCTTACTGAATCTAATATGTATACCCTCTAGTCTATGCATATTTATGTCCAGAAATATCTTTACAGGAGCTATATGCACCAAATCACCAATAATTGTTTTTTGCATAAGCTTTAATATTTATCTTTCCCGAATAATACAAAACAGTAAAACTATATCTTCAGTAGTTCCCTCCATCAGCATTTCAAAATATTTATGTCTCTGTTCGCTTTAAATGTACTTCGGGCTCTTGTACTAGGTAAAAATCTCATAGGTTTCTTCCTATAACTAGTGTCTCCAAATATTAAAAGGAAATATCATTATGACTATCTCCAAATTATGAATAGCATAATACGGCTTCAGCTTCGTCAATTTCCTTAGAGAATAGGCTATGACACGACTATTTTGTAGGAGAAAATATCCTAATCCTACCTTCGATGTATCACATAACATCGTGAACCCTCTAGAGCCTATTGGAATAAGGCTAACATATTAGGGTGGTCGTCAAACATGCTTTGGGCTTCTAGAATCTCGTTGTACATTCCTCCATCCACTGAAATTTTGCGATTTTCTATATTAAATTGGTGAGTGGTGGTTCTATTCTAGAGAAATCCTACTACACAAACGCCTATAGTATCCTGTCAGGACAAAAGCAATCTCTGTAGTAGAAATGGGTGTAACGACCCAGTCGGTCGTTCCGAGAGTAATAGTCTCATTTCCCCGTTTCTGCTTCATTATATGTGGTTCAGCTTCAATATGTTGTGTTAGATTGGTTGGCTCGGGTTTAGAGTAACTTTTGGAGAGAAATGAGACACTTAGTCTCTTAACTTGGTTCAATAGTGGAAAAGTCAATCGAAAGTTGACTTATTGGTAAACAACCTCAGAATGTTGATTTTATGTTCAAATAGCTTCGTTAGGTGATTTGGGACTTAGGAGTTTGTTCGGAATGTGGTTTTGATGTCCGGGGTAGGATTAGGCTTGAGTTGGCGAAAGTTAGTTTTTGGCGATTTCCGGTCGGCAGTGCAAAATAGGCGATCGGGGTCAGAATGGAATTCCAGAAGTTGGATCAGGTTCATACTGTCATTTTGGATATGTGTGAAAATTTTCAGGTTTATCGGTTTGATGGTTTCGGCATCCTTGGTGAAATTTAGAGGTTTCAAAGTTCATAGTTTGAATTTGATGTGATTTTGCGTTATTTTTTGTGTTTTGAAGACTTAACTAAGATTGAATAAGGCTATGGGACTTGTTAGTATTTTTTGTTTGAGCCTCGAGGGGATCGGGATTGATTTCAGATTGTTAACGGAGGTTTGGACTTGGGAATTTGCAGCAAAGCTGCTGCTGGGGCCATTTTACTGGTGTGGCCGCACCTGCGGATGGGGAGCCACAGGTGCGAGGACCATATGCAGGTGCGGAGTTTGGCAGCTTATGAAGGGGTCGCAGGGGAAGATGGGTGGCCGTACCTGTGAAGCGCATGTGCAAAGAGGTAGTCGCATCTGCGGAAAATGGAGACTTAAGTCAAGTGCGCATTTGCACACCTGGGAGAGCAGGTGCGCATAAGTGGATGCAGGTGCGAGACCACTGGCCAGAGAGTAGAAAAGGGTGCCTTCTTGAAATTTCACCCATTCTTCACCATTTGTGGATTAACGGTGTATTACAGCCGTATTAGCACTCCTTTTTTATTGTACTCATTGATGGTACCCTGGCGTATACGCGTAGACAGGGGTAGCGTACTCATTATTTGAGGACGGTATCATAGAGATTGATGGAGGAGAAGTTTTATGCAAAGTTCTCCAAGTGTGAAATTCTGGGCTCAGTTCAGTAGCATTCTTGGGACATGTGGTGTTCAGTGAGGGTATCCATGTGGTCAGATGAGTGTGGGTAGAGCTTCCAGAAGCTCAAGAATTCTTTGGCCGCAGCTCCAATGTTAGTTTTGCCCTCAGCTTTAGGTTCTTATACCGCTTATTGTGATGTCTCGAGGGTAGGCATTGGTTTGTTCTATTGTAGGGGGATAAAGTGATTGCGTAATAGTTGTGATCTTCGAAAGTGTGTGGAGAGATATCAGATTGAGGCTAAGCAGGCGGAACTATTTCCTGCGGGGTGTTCTGAGGGTGTGTGATCCTTATGTTGTTCTGTAGCATGTTCTTTTTTACCAGTAATTGATATATGTTGAAAATTGAGTTCAGATCACTTGTGGGAATTGGCACGGGTATTGCAATGGTGAATGGGGCGAGGTTGGATATGATATGGGATGTTAAATGGGTTGAGCTATATATGAGGTTATGAAGGATTTAGTTGAATCTCATTGTGGTATGACAGCGGTGTTAGCATATGGTCATTATGAGTTACTCTTTGTTTTGATCTATGGCTTTAATCCAAGTGGCGGAGTCCGCTAATGATAACTTGATTGCGTGATTATCTGTTGTTGAGATCGAGAATGACTTGAATAAAAGAAATTTTTGATAGGGTGTGTTATACTTTGTGGGTGTATAAGAATCATGGGATACCGTGAGTTGTTATTAGTTAAATATGTAATGTACTTGAGGGAGGAATTTATTTGGTTGCATTAAGGTGGGGTTACTCCCTGGGGTGTTGGAGTGCTAATGGAGCACCGGTCGTTTGAGTAGAGTGGATGACTCTCGAGCATGGTTCTGGCGGATTCAAGGTTAAATATAGCAATTGGGAATCTTCAAGGTGTGTTCTGGGCTAGATTTGAGATTTACGTTGGAAGGTGTCAAGACTTTTGGAATTTCTATATTATCATGGATTCTACATATCAGTATCAAGAAGGTGAAGTTAATGGCTTTAAATTCGCAGGAAGTCTCGTCAGGGTAAGTATTTCTAATGTGGTGCTTTTGGGGATAATTGAGAGAGTATTCGGCGGCTTATGAGCCTTAGACCGTATGGTTTTATGCTTGGGTCGCGTGTGGTGAGTCTGGGTTGAGAATTGTGGTATTATGGCAAGGAGAAGCATCAGTTCGAATGTAAGCCAGACGGAACCTGGATAAATAGGACAACTTGGTAGCAGATCGGATCGGCATGGTAAGGGATAAAATTAGTTCTTTGGATGTTCATGAGGTAATGAGTTTTTACAGGTGTTTCTTAACAATGCTCTTGGGTTTTGGTGATCTGCGTAGCTTGCTTGAGTTAGAAGGATTCAGTCATGGCGGTTTGGTGTTGTGAAAATGGGATTAAGATAGTTCCTGATAGTTTCTACCATGGTTAGAGATGCGTATTTTCTATTGGCTTGAAGTGCATGTGATGTATAGCGATTTTGCTTCTAAATGAGGTCAAATTGGATGTTTTTGGCTCGTTGGGTACGTATCAGCTTGTGGCTTGGAAGGGGTTATGAAGTTCCCATATTTACCATAGGATGGCAAGGCATATGCGGTATGTTGTGTAGAGTTGAGATTTGCATATGTGAGGTCGCAGTTCAGTTATGAAAGGGAGGTCAAAATTCTTAGACAGCATTGGCAGTGTCAGATGACTATAGATGATATCACTATTGAGTGACTTCATCAGGGTATACATTTCATAAAGGTCAAGGTGTGGAGTTAAGGGTGCTTCACCGTTATAGCGACGCTCTCTTGTTGGATCGACTGCTGATATTCAAGATTGCTCAGTAACACGGAAGAATTATAGGGGTATCCCCCGTGGAATGATTGAGTATTAGGGATGTGTTATGTATTCGAGCGGTGGAGCTGAGATCATGTTATTTTGTGGTAGTGAAATATGAAGATGTGAGCAAAGAAAGTCGGATGTTAGTATGTACCATGATTCAATCATTCTGAACTTTTCAGTGAGTTATCTATCTTTTGTGGGTGACCAAAGTTGATTTAGGGTTATTGGTAGGCCAATGTGGGTGTGTTATAGCGGGATCTGAGTAAGGAAAGTAATTGGGTATTGCGAGGTTGAGACGTATCGGTTATGTTCTTTCTGATTTGTGTGGCATGGTATCGTCCGATTTCCCCGTGGTTATGGAAATGCACTTTGAGTACTTGATGTCGAATTTCGAATGGTTATTGATTTTGGGCAAGGTGGCTTGAAATACTTCATGTGGACCAGCGTGTGGATGAGATCGTGAAGTGTAGCGGATTTATGTAGGGGTATGACTTTTGGTATTGGATTCGCGTGTTTTGATTTTTACGATGAGGCTTTTAGCATGATGTTGTGATGGTAATTGTTAATGGAATGACAGTCATCTCGTGTGAATCTTTTATATAATTTGATTACATTGGGATGTTGATATTGAGTTCACGAGTTGCACAAGTTATGGCTTCGAATTGTATCGATGTGCTATGTCATCAGAGTGGTCGTGTTGGATGAGAAGAGGTCATTAGACCTAGAATAAATACTGTCAGAATTGACTACTGCATAGTTAGAAGGATAAATATAGGAAGTCGGCTTAGAAATCTGCTATAATTTTTGTTTGGGAAGGGGGAGCTTCATGTCTGATTGATCAGACGAATGGTTGCTAGTTTCTACGTGTTTCTTTCCTCATCGGCAGTATATGAAAGTGTTAGAGCGAGGAATTTCTTGATAATATGTTACGTACCAGTATTGGGGTGTTTTGAGCAGCTATTGTGATTAGGAGTATCACCACAAGTGTTTGAGTCACGCGGTGTATTATGTGATTTCATTTGGGGTGCGGATATGGCTTGATTCAGCGTATGTAGACTTACTCAGTTTATAATTGTGAAATTTTGATCTTGAATATTACTTCAGAAGTGGAAATTTTGTTCGAAGGTTTATGAGTCAGGTTGGATTTCGAAATTTCAGTTGTGTTGTGCTATTGGACCTATATGGGATAGGGTGACGTGGGATCACCCCCGAGTATGTGCATAGTAGGCTACGCGGCAGTTTGATAGTGTTGGAGAACAACTCTTGGCATGTTCTAGGACGAACGTCTGTTTAAGTGGGGGAGGATGTAACGACACGGTCGGTCGTTCCGAGAGTAATAGCCCTGTTTCCCCCGTTTCTGCTTTATTATATGTAGTTCAACTTCAATATGTTGTGTTAGATATGTTGGCTCGGGTTTGGAGCAACTTTAGAGAGAAATGACACTTAGTCTCTTAACTTGGTTCAATAGTGGAAAAGTCAACTGGAAATTATCTTATTGGTAAACGACCTCGGAATGTAGATTTTATTGTTCGGATAGCTTCGTTAGGTGATTTGGCACTTAAGAGTGTATTCGGAATGTGGTTTTGATGTCCGATGTAGAATGGCTTGAATTGGCGAAAGTTAGTTTTTGGCGATATCCAGTCGGCAGTGAAAAATAGGCTATCGGGGTCGGAATGGAATTTTGGATGTTGGAGCAGCTTCGTAATATCATTTTGGATATGTTTGCAAATTTTCAGGCCAATCGGATGTGTTTTGGATGGGTTCGGCATCCTTGGTCAAATTTAGAGGTTTTAAAGTTCATAGGCTTTAATTTGATGTGATTTTGGTGTTTTGCATTGTTTTTGGTGTTTCGAAAGCTCAACTAAGTTTAAATAAGGCTATGGGACTTGATGCTATTTTTGGTTGGGTCCATGAGGAGCTCGGGATTGATTTCAGATGGTTAACAAAGGTTTGGACTTGGGAATTTGCAGCAAAGCTGCTGCTGGTGCCATTTTACTGGTGTCGCCACACTTGTAGATTGGGAGCCGCAGGTGCGAGGACTATGCGCAGGTACGGAGTTTGGCAGGTTGTGAAGGGGTCGAAGGTGCGGATGGGTGGCCGCACCTGCAGAAGCGCAGGTGCGGAGATGCAGTCGCAGGTGCGGAAAATGGAGACTTAAGCCAAGTGCGCAGATGCGCACCTTGGACCGCAAGTGCGCATAAGTGGCCGCAGGTGCGAGACCACTGGCCAGAAATTTCACCCACTCTTCACAATTTGTGGACGAGTGTGGAGATTTGACCAGTGTTTTTCAGAGGAAATTGAAGGTTATTGATTGGGTAAGTTACTTGGAACTCGTCTTTTGTGTTTGTGATAATTTTTCTACTGTTAATCATGAAATGGGTAGGAACTTAGGGAGGAAATGGGTAATTTGGGCTTGTGATTAAGAGACTTAAAAAATGGGAATTTGAGGGGTCATTGGGACTCTGATTTCAGTGTTCTTGGTATGTATAGAATCGTGGGAGGATAACGATCCTCGTGATGTAAATGTTGTCGAATTCCAATACGTGGGCCCGGGGCTCGGGTTTGGCCAATTTGGAGAATTGTGCCTAAAATTGATATTTTTCGATTGGGCCTTGTTCATTTAGCGTATATTGGTGATGTTAATCTTGTTTTTGGTTAGACTCGGAGAAATAGGGAGCTGATTCGAGGGGAAAGAGCATCGCGGATTAGTGTTTTGGCCAGGGTTGAGGTAACTAATGACTGTAAATCTTGTCAAGAGGGTATGAAACCCCGGACTTCGTATTTTCTCACTATTTTCGGAGTGGCGCACATGCCAGATGACGAGTGTGTGGCGTGCACTGACTGTGGATTTGGACTTGGTCTGTCCCGCGGTAACTATTGAGTTGCGTGTTTACTTTTAAATCATATGTTAAATTGTGTTTTAAGACTATTGTTATATTTGGGTTGTGGACCATGTTTGGGGCCTTGTGCCGACTTGTTTAGACCCCCTGGGGACTTTTTACTACTATTTGCTCACT
Organism: Nicotiana knightiana; assembly: GCA_005239525.1. NCBI lineage: Eukaryota > Viridiplantae > Streptophyta > Magnoliopsida > Solanales > Solanaceae > Nicotiana > Nicotiana knightiana. The sequence goes on along the minus strand of ML371876.1, from coordinate 147,782 downwards.
GTGTTGACTTATGACTTACACTCATTCATGTTATGTTTAACTGATTTCGAAACTCATCCTTATTTACACTATTTTAAGATATAAAATGATGTTATTGGGTTGAGTACCTCGTTATACTAATACGCCTGAGGAGCTTTTGAGAGTTGCTGACTGAGTGAGGCCGAGGGCCTGATTGTGAGGATATGATATGCCACGAGGTGGCTTGATATTAGCACTTAGGCTGAAAGAGCCCCTCCCGAGTCTGTACACACCCCCAGTGAGCGCAGGTACCTAGTGATTGCGAGTGCTCGGTGACGAGTTATTAGGAGACATGAGTGACTATGAGGTATTACCAAGGGGTTGATTATGAGTGACTGTGAGTTATGCCCGAGGGGATGATTATGAGTGACTGTGAGGTGTGCCAGAGGGGCAGTTTCTGATTCATGTTTTTTCCCGAGGTGCTACTTATGATTTTACCACTTTCACTATGAACTTATGAAATATGTTTTGACCGAGAGGCTTTTTATGATTAAATTTTACAGTAAACTTCTTGAAAGTTATGTTGAAACTATTGGCAAGTATATTTCCAAATGATTTTTTACTGAAATCAGATTATAAGCGTGATGATTTAACGTATACATTGTTGGAAAGAAAGGATGTGCTTATTGTGAAATGATGATTTGATTTTATGTGTTTCTTACTGCTCAAGCCTGATTTATTTTCATTATTTACTGAGTTGGTGTACTCACATTACTCCTTCCACCTTGTGTGTAGATCCAGGTATTATGGGCGGAGTAAGTTGTGTATCTGTTCCAGGGACTTCTCAGAGACTTTGCAAGGTAGCTACACGCGTCCGCAGTCATGCTCTCTCCTGCTTACTATTATAGAGTTTATTTTTTAGAGTTGTATATTTTATGTAGATGCTCATGACCAGTGACTCCGGGATCTCGGGGGTTGTATTTAATATTCGGTGTAGCTTTATCTATTTTAAAAATGTTTAAAAGAAACCTTTATGTGTCATCAGTTTAGTAATTATGTAAATGGAAGATTTTTACGGTATGACTGTGGTTTTGGCTATCCTAGTTCCACGATTTGCGCCATCACGACTGGTTTAGATTTGGGGTCGTGACAATGGATCTCGTTCATCTATGAATTGTTTCTATCTTCTTATAATCTAATTATTATTCATTCTTAGATACCATGTGTCCAATTGAATAACATCGAGTCCATATAATTGAGGAACTTGGTAAAAAGTTAATTTTCCTGCAGCGTCTTTGACATATTTTCCAAGTAATTCTCCAGCACTTCTTGGATATGAGAATATAGAATAATGTAGTAAGTAAAAACTATGAATTCTTTTTCCAGTAACAACTTTGTACACCATATTCATTATATACACCAATGCACTTGGAGCATTGGCCAATCTAAAGGACATCCAGGTAACTCATAATGTTTGTACCGGGTACTAGAGGCAAACATCGAAATATCTTCCTATCTTATTCTAAGCTAATGATAACACGACTAAAGATCAATGGCTCCTTGTAACTGATCAAACAAGTTAACTATACACATCAAGGTATATCTATTGTGTATTTTTATCTTATTTAATTATCTATAGTTGGCGCACATTCTTAAAGACTCTTCCCTTTGTTTCAAAACAATATTAGTGTACCCCTTGGTGCAACACTCAGTATGATAAAACTTGTATCCCGTATGTCCCTCAATTATTCAATTAGCTCTGCTAACTCTGTTGGTACCATGTGATATAGTTTATGTGTCAGGTGTCAGGTCAATAACGAAATATATTTCTCATATTGGAGGTAGTCCTAGTAAATCATTAAGAATACATTAGAGAATATCTCATTATAACATTTCTTTTTTTCTCAAACTAAGGGTTTTTTCTCTTGTGACCCTACCGTATCTATGAGACCAAAACAACATTTCCTCTATAACCGTTAAGTCTTCAAATTATATAATTTGCTCATTTCTAAAACCTATAATCCACACATTGGAAAAAATAGCTTTTAATGTTCACAAAACATAATAGTCTTTCCATTATAATCCAGGGTAGTGTGGTAAGAAGATAATTAATCCATATCCATCTGTAATTTAGAATCAACCATATTAACTGCTATGTGGTTAGCTAGGTTTCCTTCTCTTAACTTGAATCATAAACGTTTTAAACACATGTCTAACTACTATAAATTTGTCAGAAAAGTGGCAACCCCAAAAGGATCGCTTAATATCTCAAAACGTTCTTGTCTTTTAAATCTTCGACTCATATTAAAATCTATACTAAAAGATATTCTAGTCTCGAGCTTCTTCTGTGAGTTCTTGCACGCCTATCATGTCTATAATTTAAATATTTCTAGCAAGTGCAACTGCTACAAAATAGGTTTAAGTCTTCGTATATGCAGTTACTACCTTTTTTTAAACCATTAACCAACCTTTTAACAAGCTTTTAAACTTAAGATGTTGCTTGTGTATCCATCTGAGAAAGTTTGGTATTATATGTAAGTATACCCTCGTCCAAGTTAATTTCTTAAATGATCTAGCAGGCAATTTCACGTCACAAACTGTCAAAAAGGAAGTAATTCACAAACACTTTAGTGAATTTCAAACCAAGTATGCGACTTAAAGTCGCTACGGGATAGACCAAGTCACAAATCCCTATCGGTGCACGCCCACACGCTCGTCACCTAGCATGTGCGTCACCTCATTCATCAAAACAATATGAAATATCGGGGTTTCATACCCTCAGGTCTAGATTTATAATCGTTACATACCTCAAACCGGACCCAAAACTACTATGTGATGCTCTTGCTCCTCGAATTAGTTCCCAAAAGCTCCGAGTCTATCAAAATCAGATTAATAACATCAAAATATGCTAGGAAGACGAAACCCATTCAAAAATTATCACAATTGGGCAGAAATCCTGAAGTTGGCCCAACCCGGCCCTCTGGCCCACATATCGAAATTTGATACAAATCACAAAACTAGAATCCTTATTCCCTCACGATTCTATGCATACCAAGAGCATCAAAATCTGACCTCAAATGCCTACTCAAATCATCAAAAGAAATTCTCAAACTTTCTTCCCTTTTCCCCAATTTACACACTCATTTTTACCTAAATTTCACCCTATTAAAAAAAACCACATGGAAACGAGTTTTAGGTTAAAATATCTTACCTCAACGAAATCCTCTTGATTTCCTCCTTCAAAACCCTCTCCCAAAGCTTAATCCCGGATGAAAATATTGAAGAAATGGCTAAAGATTGCGAAGGCTTGTATTTATACTTTCTGCCCAGCGAAACCACACCTGCGGTCATTTCTCCGCACCTGCGGTCCCAAGTGTGCACCTGCGGAGAATTACTTAGAAGCCCAGCCTCCGCACCTGCGCTCAAAATTCCGCATATGCGGCTTCGTAGGTGCAGTAAAGACCTCACACCTGCAGAACTCCTCCAACCCACAATAATACGCACTTGCGACAAGTCGTCCGCTTCTGCGGGGCTGCACCTGCGGTCCTCTATCCGCATGTGCGGTAACATCAGCACCAACATCATCAACTGCTATTTTGCAACTTAAAAGCCTTCAATGGCTATCCGAAATCAACCCGGGCCCTTCAGGACCCCAACCAAAAATACAAACACGTCATAAATGATCACCCGGACTTAGCCAAACCCTCGGAACACCCAAACTAATATCGAAACACTGCTTCAACTTATGATTCAAGCCTAAGAATCTTCAAACTTCCGATAATCGCCAACAATGCCGAAACTAACCAAAACTCATCCGATTAACCTGAAAATTTACACACACATCCAAAATGATACTATGAACCTGTTCCAAGTTCCGGAATTTCATTTCGACCCCAATAACTAATTTTCCACTGCCGACCAGAAATCGCCAAAAACTCAATTTTGCCAATTCAAGCCTAAATTCTACACTGGACATCAAAATCACATTCCGAACACACTCATAAGTCCCAAATCATCAAACAAAGCTATCCGAACGATAAAATCTACATTCCAAGGTCGTTCACTAATAAGCCAATTTTCGGTTGACGTTTTCCAGTATTAAACCAATTTAAGATACTAAGTGTCTCATTTCTCTCCAAAAATCGATCTGAACCCGAGCCAACCAATCTAACACAACATAATGAAGTTGAACCCCATATAAAGAATCAGAAACGGGGGAAACGGGGCTATTACTCTTGTAATGATTGACCGGGTCGTTTTATCCTCCCCTACTTAAACACTTGTTCGTCCTCGAACGTGCTAAGAGTTGTTCTCCAACACCATCAAACTGCTACGTAGACGCACCATGCACCTACCCGGGGGTGATCCTACGTCACCCTATCCCATAAAGGTCTGATAGCACCACATCGTTGAAATTTTGAAATCCAACCTGACCCATGAATCTTAGAACCAAATTCCCGTTTCCGAAATAATTTACAAGATTAAAATTCCACAACTGTAAACTGAATAAGTCTGAACACGTTGTATCAAGCCATATCCTTAACCCAATATGCAATCACATAATATACCGCATGACTCAAACACTCATGGCGATAACTCCTAATCACAATAGCTTCTCAAAAAAACTCAATACCAGTACATAACCTCATATCAAAAAATGCCTCGCTCTAACACTTCCATATACTGCTGATGATGAAAGAAACACGTAGAAATAAGAAACCATTCGTCCGATCAGTCAGACATCAAGCTCCCCCTTCCTAAACATGAATTATAGCAGATTCCTGAGTCGACTCCCGATATTTACCCTTCCAACTATGCAGTAGTCAATTCTGACAGTATTCATTATAGGTCCAATGACCTCTTCTCATCCAACACGACAACTCTGATGACATTACGCATCGATACAATTAAAATCCATAACCTGTGCAACTTGTGCACTCAATCGAAACATCCCAATGTGATCAAATTATATAAAAAATACACACGCGAGGACCATCCTGCTATGATCAACAAGTACCATCAGAACACCACGCCAAGAGCCTGGTACACATCGTAAAACCAAAACACGCGAATCCGAAACCAAGGATCATACCTCTACTTAACGCTGCTACAAAGAGTGATCCCATCCAAATGCTGGTCCACATGACATACTCCAAACCACCTTGCCCAAAATCAATAACCATGCAAAATTCGACATCACGTACACAAAGTGCGTTTCCATAACCAATACGCCTTAATCTACAATACCCAATTACTTACCTTACTCAAATCCCGCTATAAAGCCCAAATAAATCAACACCACATGTGCATATAACCAATAATTACCACTCCTTGCAACACCGAAAGATAACTCATAGATTGCTCTAGAACATGAAAAAACTAAATGACAGTCAAATGGTACATCCCTCAACAATAGCAATTCGGAGTCAACAATTATGACCCGGTGCATAACACACACCCATAATGACCTACCAATAACCCTAAATCAACTCTAGTCACTCACAACAGATAGATAACTCTCCGAAGGTTCTCAATGACTGAATCATGGCATTTACTAATCTGGCTAGCTTTGACTGCATCTTCACAGTTCACTACCACAAAATAACTTGTTTATGAGAACTCTCAGTCTCAAGCCCATAAAGCGCACAAATTACCATATCTGATCCCAACTCCACCGCTCGAATATCTAACACATCCCTAATACTGAATCATCCCATGAGGCATACCCCTATAATTATTCCGTGTCACCAAGCAACCTTGAATATTAACAGTCGATCCAGCATGAGAGCGTCGCAATACCAATGAAGCACCCTTAACTCCATACATTGCCCTTTCCAAATTGTATACTGTGATCAAGCCACCCAATAGTGATATCTTCTACCTAGTCATCTGAAACTGCCTATGCTACCTAAGAATTTTGAGCTCGATTTCAGAACTGAACCGTGACCTCAGACATGCAAATCTCGACTCTACACAATGTACCACATACACCATGCAATCCTATGATAAATATGGGAACTTCATAACCCCTTGGGAGCCACAAGCAACTACGTACCTAAGTAGCCAAGAACATTCCATTTGACCCCATTTAGAAGAAAAATCATTATACATCACCTGCACCTTATGCCAGTAGAAAACATACATCTCTAACGGTGGTAGAAAACTATCTGGAACTATCCGAATCCCATTTGTACAACACCAAACTGTCAGTACTGAATCCTTATAACTCAACCAAGCTATGCAGGCCACCAAAAATCCAAGAGCATTGGTAAGAAACGCCTGTAAAAACTCATTACCTCATGAACACCCAAAGAACTAATCATATCCCTTACCATGCCGATCCGACCTACTACCAAGTTGTCTTATTTATCCAAGTTCCTTCTGACTTACCTTCGAATTGATGCTTCTACTTGCCATAATACCACAATTCTAAACCCAGATTCACCACACGCGACCTAAACATAAAACCATATTGTCTGAGGCTCATAAGCAACCGAATACTCTCTCAAATATCCCCAAAAGTACCACATTCAAAATACTTACCATGAAGAGACTTCCTGCGAATCTAAAGCCATTACATTCACCTTCCTGATACTGACATGTACAACCCATAATAATGTAGAAATGACACAAGTCTTGACACCCTCCAACGTAAATCTCAAACCTATCCCAAAACACACCTTGAAGATTCCCAATTGCTATATTTAACCTTGAATATGTCATATCTATTGTCGGGAGTCATCCATTCTACACAAATATCGATTACACCAATCAAGTAGACAGAACGACCTGACCCCGTTTGCACAGCAACATACTAGGAAAGTAATCCACATACTTGAAGAAACAATCAAATTCATACACTGCACCCACTACACCTTTTACAATTACAACTCAATCATTCAATCAAACTCACCTACCCATAGAGTACATTACAGCCTCTATCGAAGAACTTCAATTACTCGAGTCATTCCCACTCCACCTCTACACATCATAACTGATCCACCAATATACCTCCAACTGAAACTAATACAACACATAATGGTGCAATCAACTTATCATTAACAGACTCCCCCACTTGTCTCAAAGCCAACGATCAAGATAAATAATAACTCACAATGCCCATACGTTATCATTTCCACCGTACAATAGTGAGATTCAACTAAATTTTTTACAAGCTCATAATAACACAACCCGTCTAACAGCTCAAGTCATCCGCAAATCTCGCATTCACTATTTTAATAGTCATGCCAACTTCCACAAGCGATCTAAACTCAAATTACAACATATATCATTTATTGGTAGAAGAGAACTTACTAAAAAACAACATAAGAATCACACAACCCAGGACAACCCGCAGGAGATACCCCTGCCTACTTAGCCTCAAACTGGTATCAATTTATACACTTCCGAAGATCATAGCTATTACGCAGTCACTACACCCTTCTACATTGAAACACAACCAATGCCTAACCTCGAGGCATCGAGATAGGCGGTATAAAAATCTGAAGCTGATGGCAGAACTAACACTGGAGACGAGGTTAAAGGAATATTGAGCTTCTAGATTCTCTACCCACACTCGTCTGGCAACATGGATACCCTCACTGGACATCACGTGTCCCAAGAATGCTACTAAACTGAGCCAAAATTCACACTTGGAGAACTTTGCGTAGAGCTTCTCCTCCCTGAATCCTTATAATGCCATCCTCAAATGTTGAGTATGCTACCCCTGGATATGCGTATACGCCAAGATACCATCAACGAATACAATAACAAATGAGTGTTATTACGGCTAGAATACACCATTAATCAAATACATGAATGCTCCTAAGGCAATGCTTGGGATGCCCGCATGGTAAAAATGGGTGGATATATGTGAATGTTGCAAAATAAGGGTGGCATATCATTTCATGTTCACATGCGGCGTAATAAGGGTGGTATTTTGTTGACGTTATATGATATTTTGGGGTGTCCTCATTGTTGTTTTGTTTGTGTTCGGACTTGGTTGTTATTCTTATTTCATAATTGGTTTTTAAACATTTGGCACTTACCTGAGTTTGTGGTTGTATTTGACATTTCATCACATCACTTAGCTCTATTTGATGTTCATGATAAAAATGGATTTTACTACAATGAGTTGTTATTACATTTTCTAAAAGGGTAATGATTATTTTTTTAAGTTATTTTTCAATTATCAATTTTCTTCGATATATTCATTACACAGGTTATTTGTCTAGTGAGCATCAAATGACTTGAACCTCATCACTACTCCACAGAGGTTAATGTTGATACTTACTGGGTAATGATTGTGGTGTACTCAAACTAAGGTTCTGCATATTTTTCTGCAGATCTAGGTACTTTGGACTGGACTGATCGACAGTAAGGCATTACATTCACCGGTGATTTCAAGTTATTCCTACATGTTCGGCCGCAAGCCTCAAAATTACCATTTTGTTTCATTTCTAATGTTTATGTATTTTAGACAGTATTGTATTTGGGATTGATTTCGTGTATTTAGTTAGAGCTTCTGATTCTATACCATCTAGTTCTGGGATATAATGTTGAATATTTGTTGCATTGGCCTGTATTACTCTTATTTTTGAATTTATGTTAAACTCCATTTTCGTTAATTCACGTTTTCATTGTTTAAGATAATGTTGAGTGACCGCATTACCATGTTGGGAGACTAGGTTCCATCGTGACTCCTATAGAGGGATTTTGGATCGTGACAAGTTGGTATCAGAGCTTTAGGTCCATAGGTAGTACGTATCACGAGCAGATTTAGTAGACTCTAGCGGATCAGTACAGACACGTATGTACTTATCTTTGAGAGGCTACAACTATTAGGAAATTTCACTTCTTTTATTCCTTTGGTTGTAGATTTACTGGTTTTTGAGCCTGAGCTTTTGTCTTTCTATTCTCTCACATATGGTGAGGAAATGCACAACCAAATCAATTGAGCTGACACTTGCACCCCCTGCTAGATCCGCGAGAGGCTTGGGCTGATGTAGACGCCAAGGATGGGAACGTGCTATAGCTAGAGCACCTACCAGACTAATGACCGAGGAGCCACCAACAACTCCAAGGGAGTACGCACCAAAGAATCCTACTACTAACCCTCAACTCCATGAGACTTTGGCACAATTCTTGAGCATGTTTGGTACCTTGGCTCAGGAGGAAATGATCTTCCTTGCTCTAACAACTTCTCAGGCTAGGGTAGGAGAACAGACTCCCGCCAACCATAATCTAGAGCAACAAGTCCATGTTGATTAGGTTCCAGATGTTATGCCGTCACAACCCATTATCGCAGCTCAACCTGATGTCAGGTTATAGGAATCGGAGGAGGATTAAATGAGTCTTGAGAGGTTCGAGAAATATGATCCTCCTTGTTTTAGTGGCACAGTCTCTGAGGATATACAAGGTTTTCTATACCAGCGCCACCATATTTTGCAAACCATGAGCATCGTGGAGGTGAGAAGGGTCGCCTTTACTATATTTAAGATAACGAGGTTCACATGTGAGTGGTGGTAGTCTTATGAGGAGGGTAGGTCTGTTGGTACAATGCCACATACTTGGGCTTAGTTTTTGTAAGGCCCCATAAAAGTTTTACCGAAAACCCGATATTTCGTGTTGCCAAGTTAGATTTATATGTTATAATAGTAGAAATTCTTTGCGGCGAGCTCCACGGTTTGGACTTTTTGATTAAACAGTACGCTATGGCCCTAAAAGAAAAATGTTTTGCAGAAGAATGCATTTTTGTGGCCCATTATGTGGTCGCATAATCACTCTACGGACCGTAGAGTGAGGCAGAAAATTTGGCCAATTTTGAGATCAGTTATGCTGCCAATTATGCGATCGCCTAATCATTTTGCGAGCCGCATATTTGTCGCATAATCATTTTGGACTTTTGAGAAGGGAGGTTCTGCGGTGCCTTATGCGACCGCAGAACAGGTATGCAGATCGCATATTGGTCGCAGGCCTAGGAAAAAAATTCAAGTCCCTGAGGGCTACTTTTGCGGTCATTTTGCGGCCCGCAATCTCTGTCAAGGCTCCTATTTTCTAATTTTTAACACCCGACCATATTTCGTTAAATCACCACATTAGGGCATATTGAGCTATTTTTCTTATATTTCTAGGTTGAGGGAGAGCGTTCTTAGAGAGAGAGATGAAACATCAAACTAAGATCCATCAAGTCCTGCTAAATACTTGAATATTATCAAGAAGGTCCTCATATTGGAGGTAAGAGTCTATACACTAGCCTTTAATTTGGAAAATCTAGTAAAAAATGGGATAATAGGTAAGGCAATTATTGGGTGTGGGGGTAGATATCTTACATACATTTATTCCTAAAATAGCCGGAAGGTTGTGGACTAAGTGTCACGATCCCAAATCCTAAACCGGCCATGATGGGGCCTATCGTAGAACTAGGCTAGCCAATTCACTTATTTATAATTTCTTTCCAAAATCCCAACTCTCTTTGAACAATTCATAACGTATATAATATTACTGAATCTATTACGCAAAATCAACAGTTAAACAATATATACCATCCCCAAAATCCGGAAACAACATGTCATGAGCATCTGAGGAAATATACCAAAAAGTCTAGTGTAATAAAATAAAACCTCCGAACAAATAACTAGGTACAATATAAGAAGGGAAAATAGAGATGTTGTGGACGCCGAACAGCTACCTCTATGTCCCGAACTCTGGCTCCGCACGGAATAGATGGCTAACGCTCGGTATTAACACTTGTATCTGCACACAAGGGTGCAGGGAATAATGTGAGTACGCCAACTAAGTAGTAATGAGAATAAATCAACAATAATCGAAGGATTTAGTGTAAAGATGAAATAAATCATAAGTAGCCCCTCCGGGAAAAAACATGATCCATAAATCTCCCCTCGGGCAGAACATCACGCAGCATACCTCAAAGCCACTCAGTATCAGACCCTCGGGCAACCTCACTGTCACTCATTCCTCCCAGTCACTCGTCACTCGGCACTCGCACTCAGTAGGTACCTGCGCTCACTAGGGGTGTATACAGACTCCGGAGGGGCTCCTTCAGCCCAAGCGCTAATATCAAGCCACCTCGTGGCGTATCATATCCTCACAATCATGCCCTCGGTCTCACTCAATCAGAACCTCTCAAACGCCCATCAGGCGTATCATTAAACACAGGGTACTCGACCCAAAACATTATTTTATATCTCAAAGTAGTGTAAATAAGTTTGAGTTTCGAAAGCAGTTAAGCATGATTGTAAATCATAAGTAGACAGTGATGAAATAGCAGTAAAAAGCCCCCAAGGGGTCCAAACAAATCGGCACGAGGCCCCAAACATGGCTTATAGCCCAAATATATCAATAGTTTAGGAACATAATTTAACATATGATTTAGCGTAAAAATACGCAACTCAATAGTTGTCGCGGAGAGGACCAAGTCCAATCGAAAAATCAGTACACGCCACATACTCATAATGCAACATGTGTGCCATTCTAAAAATAGTAAGAAATACGAAGTCCGGGGTTTCATACCATCAGAACAAGATTTATAGCCATTACTTACCTCTACCGGGCCACAATACTAATTCGCGATGCTCTTGCCCCTCAAATCGGCTCCTGGTTGCTCCGAATCTAACCAAAACCACATTATCATCATCAATAGACACTCAAGGAGCAAAACTAAATCTAAAGCTATCAATTTAAAGCACAATTCCCTAAATTCGGCCAAACTTGAGCCCCGGGCCCAAGTTTAGGAATTCGATAAAAATTGCATCACAAGAATCCTTATGCCTTCCCGAATCTATACATATAAAATGCATCACAATCAGACCACAAACAATGCCTAAATTCCTTAATTTACAAGTCTCAATTTCTCAAGCCCTAAACCCCCAATTTATTCCATTTAACCACAAATTCCAAGCCTAATCCGTCACAAAATAACATAGAAACAAGTTTATAATCCGGGAAATCTATCTCCAATGAAGATTCTCGAATTCCTCCTTCAATTTTATCCAAACCTAGCTCAATCCTGCATGCAAAATGAAAGAAATTCCAAAATTTTGCGGAAGCACCTATTTATACTTCCTGTCCAGTTAATCCGCACCTGCGGACCATTCCTCGCACCTGCACACCTGCGCACCCGCACCTACAATCTCAGGTGCGCACCTACGAAATCTCACTAAAAGTCCAAACTTTGCACCTGCGAGTCCTTTACCGCACCTTCGGTTTCGTAGGTGCGGCCCTTGCCTCGCACCTGTGGATTCCTCCAGCCTGGCCTCTTTTCGCACCTGCGGCTATATCACTTGCGGCTCCCCATCCCCAGGTGCGGCCACACCAGAAGAATGACACCAGCAGCTATTTTGTTGCAAATTCCTAAGTCCAAACCTCTGCTAACCATCTTAAGTCAATGCCGAACCCCTCGTGGCCCCAACCAAACATACCAACACATCCCATAACATCATTCAAACTTAGTCGAGCCTTCGAAACACCAAAAATAACGCAAAACACCAAGATTACATCAAATTCAAGCCTATGAACTTTGAAATTTCTAAATTTCGCCAATGATGCTGAAATCAACCAAAACACATACGATTATCCTGAAAATTTGCACATATATCAAAATGACATTACGAGCCTGCTTCAACTTCCGGAGTTCCATTCCGACCCCGATAGCCTATTTTCCACTGCCGACCTCAAATCGTCAAAAACTAACGTTCGCCAATTCAAGCCTAAATCTACACCGAATATCAAAACGTCATTCCGAACACACTCCTAAGTCCCAAATCACCTAATGAAGCTATCTGAGCCATTAAATCCACATTCCGAGGTCGTTTAGCAATAGGTCAACTCCCAGTTGACTTTTTCAACAATTAGGATAATTTAAGAGACTAAGTGTCTCTATTCTCACCACAACCACTCTAGAACTGAACCAACCAACCCAACACAACATAAATAGGCTAAGAAACATACGATAAAGCAGAAACAGGGGAAACAGGACTAATCTCAAGGAACGACCAGCCGTGTCGTTACATCCTCCCCTTCTTAAACAATTGTTCATCCTCGAACGGGTCTAGAAACATACCTGGAGTCTCGAATAAGTGAGGATATCTTCTTCGCATCACCCGCTCAGTCTCCCAGGTGGCATCCTCCACTGGATTCCCTCTCCAGTGAACCTTCACTGAAGCTATATCCTTAGACCTCAGCTTTCTGACCTGACGAACCAAAATAGCCACTGGCTCTACCTTATATGAAATATCTCCCTCGAGTTGAACCGTGCTGAAGCCAAAACATGGGACGGGCTATAACATACTTCCGGAGCATCGAAACATGGAACACCGGATGAATACACGATAAGCTGGGAGGTAAGGCAAGTCTATGAGCAACCTCGCCAATCCTCTGAAGCACCTCAAATGGACCAATGAACCTGGGACTCATCTTTCCCCTCTTCGCGAACCTCATAGCACCCTTCATAGGTGACACCTTCAGCAGCACCTTCTCCCCAACCATGAAAGACATATCTCAGACCTTCCGGTCCGCAAAACTCTTTTGCCTAGACTGCGCCGTGCGAAGCCACTCCGGAATCAACTTCACCCTACCCAACGCATCCTGAACCAAGTCTATGCCCAATAGCCTAGAATCGCCTAGCTCAAACCAACCAACAGGAGATCTCCACCTCCTACCATATAAACCCTCATATGGAGCCATCTGGATACTCGACTAATAACTATTATTATAAGCAAACTCCACTAGTGGAAGAAATTTGTCCCATGAACCCCCAAAATCAATGACACAGGCACATGACATATCCTCCAAAATATGAATAGTACACTCCGACTGCCCATCGGTCTGAGGATGAAAATATGTGCTCAAGTCGACACGAGTACCTAACTCTCTCTGTACAACTCTCCAAAACTGAGATGGTAACTGAGTACCTCTATCAGAAATGATAGAAACTGGGATCCCATGCAATCTAACAATCTCCCTAATGTAAATTTCAGCTAACCACTCCAAAGAATAAGTAGTACCGACAGGAATGAAGAGTGCGTACTTGGTCAACCGATCAACAATAACCCATATAATATCAAACCACCTCGAAGTCCGTGGGAGTCCAACTACAAAGTCGATGGTGATTCGCTCCCATTTCCACTCTGGAATATCTAATCTTTGAAGCAATCCACCTGGTCTCTGGTGCTCATACTTAACCTGCTAACAACTCAGACACCGAGCCACGAACTCCATAATAACTCTCTTCATCCACCTCCACCGATAATGTTGTCTCAGATCCTGATACATCTTCCCGGCACCCGGATGGATGGAATACCATGAAGTATAGGCCTCAGCTAGAATCAAATCTTGAAGTCCATCCACATTGGGCAAGAAAATCCGACCTTGCATCCTCATGACCCCATCATTACCAATAACCACATCCCTGGCATCACCACGACGGACCCTGTCCTGAAGAACGAGCAAGTGTGGATCATCATACTGGCATGCTCTAATCTCTCATAAAAAGAAGACCTGGAGGCTACACAAGCCAATACTCGCGGGGGCTCTGACAGATCCAATATCACCAACCGACGCGCTAAAGCCTGAACATCAAGTGCTAATGGCCACTCTACTACTAGGAGGTAGGCTAGACTCCCCAAACTCTTCGCTCTGCGAATCAGGGCATCAGCCACTACATTGGCCTTCCCCGGATGATACAAAATAGTGAGGTAATAATCCTTGAGAAGCTCCAACCACCTCCACTAACACAAATTCAAATCCTTCTGCTTAAGCTGATGTTGTAAACTACGATGATCAGTGAAAATCTCACACTGCACCCTATATAAATAATGACGCCAAATCTTCAAGGCGTGGACAATAGCTGCTAACTCAAGATTGTGGACTTGATAATTCTTCTCGTGCACCATGAATTTTCTGGACGCGTAGGTAATCACCCTACCATCCGTCATCAAAATAGCTCCAAGGCCAACTCTCGAGGCACCTGAACCCGTAGGCAAAATCAATACCGGAGCAGTAGTCAAAGCTGAATTGAGCTTCTGAAACCTCTCCTCACACTCCTCAATCCACCTGAACTGAGCACCCTTCTGGGTCACTGTGATCATAGGTTCTGCTATAGATGAAAATCCTCTACGAAACGGCGATAGAACCTGCCAAACCAAGGAAACTGCGAATCTCGGTAGCTGATGACGGTCTAGCCTAGCTTTCCACCGTCTCTATCTTCTTCGGATCAACCTGAATACCCTCACTCGACAGCACGTGCCCCAAGAATACTACTGAATCAAGCAAGAATTGACACTTCGAAAATTTTGCATACAATCTCTTCTCCCTCCAGCTCTGAAGCACAACTCTCAAATGTTGCTCGTGGTCCTCCCGAGATCAGGAATACACCTAGATATCGTCAATAAACAGGATGAAGAAAGAGTCCAGATAAGTCCATAATACAATGTGCATCAAGTGCATAAAGGTTGTTGGGGCATTGGTCAGCCCGAAGGACATAACTAGAAACTCATAATGACCATACCTAGTCCTGAAAGTAGTCTTTGGGATGTCGGGCCCCCGAATGTTCAACTGATGATAGCCGGAAAGCAAGTCAATCTTGGAAAATACCATGGCACCCTGCAACTGATCAAACAAGTCATCTAGACGAGGCAATGGATATTGGTTCTTCACCATAACTCTATTAAGCTACCGATAATCAATACACATACGCATGGAACCATCCTTCTTCTTTACAAAGAACATCGGTGGACCCCAAGGTGACACCCTAGGACGAATGAACCCCTTATTTACGAGTTCCTGAAACTAATCCTTCAATTCCTTTAGCTCCATTGGTTCCATACAATAAGGTGGATTAGAAATAGGCTGGGTTCCTGGCACCAGGTCAATAAAAAAATCAGTCTCTGTCAGGTGGCATGCCTGGCACGTCTGCCAAAAACACGTCAGAAAAGTCATGGAACACAGGAACTGAAATAATAGCGGGAGTCTCACCACCGACATGCCTCACAAAAGCCTGATAAGATAAACACCCTTTCTCAACAATACGCTGAGCCTTCGGGTAGGAAATCACCCTGCTAGGCATATACTCAGAAGAACCTCTACACTAAAACCTCGGACATCCTAGCATAGCTAAGGTCACGGTCTTAGTGTGACAATCAAGAACAACATGACACGGAGATAACCAATACATGCCCAATATCACATCAAAATCGACCATGCTAAGTAAGTAGGTCCACTCGGGTCTCCAGACCCCCAATACATCATACACGACAGATGCACAAGACCCACAAATATAATATCACCCACCGGAGTCGACACATGAACAGACGTAACTAAAGACTCACACGGCATATCCAGAAAATTGGCAAAATATGATGAAACATAGAAATATGTAGAACCAGGGTCAAATAAAGCCAAAGCATCTTGGCGACAGACTGAGACAATACCTGATCACTGCATCGGAGGCCATAGCATCTGGCCTGGCTGGAAGCGCATAAATACGGGCCTGACCTCTACCTGCTCGACCTCCCCCTTTAGGGCGGCCTCTAGCTGACTGGCTACCACCTCTGGCTGTATACGCGGGTGGTGAAGTAACTGGAGCTGAAGTCGAGGGCAGGCCTCTCTATTGAGAAGAACCACCAGGACGATGTGGACATTGCCTCCACATGTGTCCAAACTCGTTGCACTCAAAGGAACTTTGTGGAGCTAGAGACGAGGACTGGTAGAAACCCCTTGCACCAGAATGGCTACTAGAAGAATCATGCATAGAGGAACTCTAAACTGGTGGTGCTCAAGCTGCACTCTAGGCTGGGAGGGCTCCGAATGAAGAACGTCCTGGCTGAGAACCGCGGGTACCATGCCTTGAAGATGCACCACTAAAGGCTGGGCGGCCTGACTAAGGAGGCTTGAAAGGAAGGCCTCTACGATGTTGAAACTGCCCCCTTGAGGGAGCACCACTAGAACCACCCGATCTACGAGTGACTTTTGGCCTCCCTCTCCTCCCGCTCCTGGCCGCGAATTGACTTAATATCTCGAGCAATATAAACAACCTTCTCAAATGTAGCATTTGATACCCTCACTCGAGTCATGAAAAGGCGGAGCTGATAAGTCAGGCCATCCACGAGCCTCGTAATCCTTTCCCTATCAGTAGGGACCAACTCGGTGGCATGACGAGCCAACTCCGAAAACCGCATCTCATACTACATCACTGATAGCTCCCCCTGATGCAGCTGCTCAAAAAGCCTAAGTTGCTCAGTTGCTCCTCCCTGTGAGACTGGGGTACAAGAAGATAGTGGAGAACTGCTGCCAGGTGAGGGATATTGAACCAACAGGCCTACGGCTCTCGAAAGACTCCCACCAAGTGAAAGTAGCACCAGAAAACTGAAAAGTAGCAAATGAGACCCCGCTCGTCTCCAAAATCCCAGCATTACGCAGCATCCTCTAACACTTATCCAGAAAACCTTGGGCATCCTCGCCCTCAGCACCACTGAATGTCGGAGGTTGAAGTCTACTAAACCTCTCCAGTCTACGCTGCTCATCCTCTAGCATAGCCGGACCTACGAAGTTTCGAACTGGAGCAACCGGTTGGGCTGATGGCCCTGAGTAACCTGCTCAGGCGTCTGGGAAACTGGAGTCTGACTACCTCCCCCGGCCTAAGAAGTAGTTGCAACTGCCTGAGCAAGGGTGGTACACACAGTCAAGATCTGAGCTAAGGTCTCATGAAGACCCGGAATAACAATTGGCACTGTCGGTGCCTGAGCCTGTCCTGCTACAGCATCTGCGGTGGAATATGATCCTGAACAGTAAGGGGATCACATGGTATTGCCCTGGCTGCTGCACGGGCTGGCCCCTACCTCTACCACTGCCTCGACCTCTCGTTGGTCTAGCTGGTGGCTGATCACCTTAATCACTAGCGTGAGTCCTCACCATCTGTGAGAGAAGGAAACAACAGAAGTTTAGATTTCCATAACCAACAAAATGGCACAACATAATTCAAGAAAAAATTAGATTGTTCCTAAGGGTTCCGCAGCCTCTCGAAGATAAGTACAAACGTCTTCGTACCGATCCGCAAGACTCTACTAAACCTGCTCATGACCGTTGAGTCCTATGTAACCTAGCTCTGATACCAACTTGTCACGACACCAAATCCTAAACCAGCCGTGATGGCACCTATCGTGGAACTAGGCTAGCCAATTCACATATTTACAGTTTCTTTCCAATATCCCAACTCTCTTTCAACAATTCATAAACGTATATTAAATTATTGAATCTATTAAGAAAAATCAACAGTTAAACAGTCTAAACCATCTCAAAAATCTGGAGACAACATGTCATGAGTATCTAAGGAAATATACCAAAAAGTCTACTATTATAAAACAAAACCTCCGAACGAATAACTAGGTACAACATAACAGGGGAAAATAGAGATGTTGCGGACACTGAACAACTACCTCTATGAACCGAACTCTGGCTCCACACAGAATAGATGGCTAACGCTCGGTATCAACACCTGTATTCTCACACAGGGGTGCAGGAAGTAATGTGAGTATGCCAACTCCGTAGTAACGAGAATAAATGAAGTCTAAGCAGTAAGAAACACATAAAATCAAATCATTAGTTCACAATATGCACAACCTTTCTTTCCAACAGTATATAGATATATAAATATGAAATCAACATGCCTTAAAATCCAACTTCAGTAAAATCCTTTGAAAAATGTGTTTGCCAACAACTTAAGAAATAAAAATAACTGAAAGATTTAGTGTAAAAATGAAATAAATCATAAGTAGCACCTCGGGCAAAAACATGAACCATAAATCGCCCCTCGGCAGAACCTCACTCAGCATACCTCATAGACACTCAGTATCAGCCCCTCGGGCAACCTCACTGTCACTCATGCGTCCCAGTCACTCGTCATTCGGCACTCACACTCAGTAGGTACCTGCACTCATGGAGGGTGTGTACACACTCCGGAAGGGCTCCTTCATCCAAAGAGCTATTATTAAGCCACCTCTTGGAGTATCTTATCCTCACAATCAGTCCCTCGGACTCACTCAGTCAGAACTCTAAAAATCCCCTCGGATTTATCTGTAAAAATGGGGTACTCGACTGAAAACATCATTTTATATCTCAAAGTAGTGTAAATAAGGATGAGTTTCGAAAATAGTTAAACACAATATGACTGAGTGTAAATCATAAATCAACAGTGACGAAATAGCAGTAAAAATCCCCAAGGGGTCCAAATAAGTCGGTACGAGGCCCCAAACATAGCTTATAGCCCAAATATATCAATAGTTTTAGAACACAATTTAACATATGATTTAGAGTAAAAATACGCAACTTAATACTTGAGGTGGAGAGGACCAAGTCAAATCCAAAAATCAGTATACACCACATACTCGTCATCCAACATGTGCGCTATTCTAAAAATAGTGAGAAATAAGAAGTCCCGGGTTTCATACCTTCGGGACAAGATTTATAGCCATTACTTACCTCTACCGGGCGACAATACTATTGCGCGATGCTCTTGCCCCTCAAATCAACTCCTGATTGCTCCGAGTCTAACCAAAACAAGATTAACATCATCAATATACGCTCAAGGAACAAAACTCAATCGAAAGCTATCAATTTAAAGCACAATCCTCAAAATTCGGCCAAACCCGAGCCCCAGGCCCACATCTCAGAATTCGATAAAAACTGCGTCACAAGAATTATTATCACTTCCCAAGTCTATAAATATAAAATGCATCACGATCAGACCACAAATAACGCTTAAATTCCTTAATTTAAAAGTATCAATTTCTCAAGCCCTAAACCCCCAATTTATGCCATTTAACCACAAATTCCAAGCCTAATCCGTCAAAAAATAGCATATAAACGAGTTTATAATTCGGGAAACTTACCTCCACTGAAGATTCTCGAATTCCTCCTTTAATTTGCTCCCAAACTAGCTCAATCCCGCATGCAAAATGAATGAAATGCAAAAATTTCGCGGAGGCACCTATTTATACTTTTTGTCCAATTAATCCGCACATGCAGACCAGTCTTCGCACCTGCGGTCCCAGGTGAACACCTGTGAAATCCCATTAAAAGTCCAAACTTCGCACCTGCGAGTCCTTTTCCGCACCTGCGGCTTCGCATGTGCGGGCCTTGCCTCGCACCTTCGGATTCCTCCAGCCTGGCCTCTTTTCGCACCTGCACAAGGACATTCGCACATGTCGCCACCGCACCTACTGCTCGCCATCCGCAGGTGCAGCCACACCAGAAGAATGACACCAACATCTATTTTGCTGCAAATTCCTAAGTCCAAACCTCTGCTAACCATCAGAAATCAATCTCGAGCCCCTCGGGGCTCCAAACAAACATACCAACACATACTGTAGCGTCATTCAAACTTAGTCGAGCCTTAAAACACCAAAACAATGCAAAAACATGAAGATTACATCAAATTCAAGACTATGAACTTTGAAATTTCTAAATTTTTCCAATGATGACGAAACCAACCAAAACACATCCGATTGTCCTGAAAATTTGCACACATATCCAAAATTACATTAAGAACCTGCTCCAACTTACAGAATTTCATTCCGGCCTAAATAGCCCATTCTCCATGGCCGGCCAGAAATCACAAAAAACTAACTTTCGCCAATTCAATCCAAATTCTACACCGGCCATCAAAACTTCATTCTGAACACACTCCTAAGTCCCAAATAACCTAACGAAGCTATCCGAGCCACAAATCCATATTCCAAGGTCGTTGACCAATAAGTCAACTCCTAATTGACTTTTCAACTATTAGGCTAATTAAAGAGACTAAGTGTCTTTGTTATCACCACAACCACTCCAAACCTGAACGAACCAGCCCAACACAACATAAATAGGCTAAGAAACATACGATAAAGCAGAAATGGGGCAAACATGGCTAATCTCACGGAACGACCGACTGTGTTGTTACACTAAGAATGGGTGGAAGAATGGTGGAATGTTTCATAAAAATCCTTTAAGAACAGTGATGCACACATAGTGTTTTACAAAATGCTCTAATGAGCTAGAATTACGATTATTCTCCCAATTTTGGGTTAACTTTTTCTATATTATTAAAATAGATAGAAGTTGCTAAATTCGAGATCATCTTACAGTTTTAAAGAAAGCTCAATTGAGGTATGTATGGCTAAACTCCGTTCTTTGATCATGCTATAATTGGTTTCCTTCATATGTCGTGTTGAAAGATTCATGTTCAATAATTGTTCTAAATGCTTATCATGTCGTCATGCTATTTGAGAATGTGTTTGAAACGTGGAATCTGTTTTTAGAAAGGTTAAGGATTCATGTCAAGAATCGAATGATGGTTGCTATGCCAAATTGTATGAAAAGCCTACGTGTGCTTAAGACTTTCCAAGACTTCTTCCCTATTTGTATAGATGCCTTATATGATAGATTTTGTCGATGTGATAATAATGTCGAATATGAAAAAGGGGAAAACTTGAAAATGTAAAGTATGATCAAGAGCTAAGAACGATTTAATAAATAAATCCCCTCATTCCAATGTACCAAAAGATGGGAAAGAAATGTAAAATGGGATTATTGATTGAATGGATGATGTCTCAATGGAGATGGCCTAGCCTATCGGTCCATGATCGGACTCCATACCGCACACATTCTGGTAATTTTTCTGAAAATGATGATTGGAATTATGGACAAGGTTGATGTCTCAAATGAGACGACCTATGTCACGCCCCAAAATCGAGGGACACGACATGCACTCAACCGGGTGACCCAGTCAAGCGAACCTGGTTTGCCTTTCTTATCCCAAGCGTTACCCCGTGATTTCGATATACATCATTCAGGTAAAATAGCCATTTGTAACTTAAGCATAAGTTTCCAACTTTAATTCACTTATACCTTTCATCATTTCTAACACATGATACCAAACACTTACAAAATACATACAACATTAACAATGTGGACCACGATTCCAAACCGTACGCTTACTACCCAAAATACATATATACTTTCCC
Organism: Nicotiana knightiana; assembly: GCA_005239525.1. Classification (NCBI taxonomy): domain Eukaryota; kingdom Viridiplantae; phylum Streptophyta; class Magnoliopsida; order Solanales; family Solanaceae; genus Nicotiana; species Nicotiana knightiana. The sequence continues at coordinate 125,805 of ML371876.1, read as the reverse complement.
CACGTTATGTCTACGGAGCCTCTACAAGTACAAAAGATTTATATACTACTTGCCGGCAACAAGGCCCCGGCTATACCTTACACTACCATAAACTCAAATTAAGGTGACATGAGCCACACGTGGCCCCGGGAGGAAGTGGGGCTCACTAGAACAACTGATGTAAGGGAGAGAAGGCACTACTGACGGTGGGCTGAATTACCTGCTGTAGATCCACCTACATTTATATAAGAAAATGTAGCGCCCCCGGCAAAAAGGACTAGTACTGTGGAATAGTACTAGTATCTATGAACAAACTTCATCACAAGTACAATCAAACAATACACAAGTAAGAAATAGAAATAGAACCAATCAATCAATGCATGTGGAAAAGAACAACCAAATCATCAAGTTTCACAATCTCTCATTTTCCCCTTTTCAACATTTCAATATTCAAGCGTTTCCCCGATTTTTTATTTTGATGGTGATAACGATCACATTCCATCCTTATTACCTCGACAACCCTTATTACCTCGGCCACCCTTGTTACCTCGGCAACCCTTATTACCTCGGTCACCTTTATTGCCTCACACCTTATCAAGCTTATTGCTTTCTGTTGCGGCGTGCAACCCGATCCCACCTGACAATCATATTTCATAAAAGCAACCACAAATAATTACATCACAAAAATCATCACTTCAAGGAATACAAGTTCCTATAAACAATTTATGTATTTGGGCCCAAGGCACCATAACTCTCATCAAGTAGTAATTTCATGAACACGGTGTTGCCACAATCGCCCAATTCAGTTACATTGTTTCACGATACTCTTTTTCATTACTTTCCACGCATGGCTTCCAACTATTTTACACATTCCCACATTTGAGCATATTATCAATCTTTCATTCATTACACATCAAACACCTTTCAAAACCCCATACAGCACAGTAGCATGACAATCAACCAGGAAAATCATCGAATAGAATCTCACGGCTCAACACGTCTGAACAATCAATTCACATATTTCCAAACAAGGTACACATACCAAATACCCGGACCTAACAAGAGGATTCTACGAAGGTTAAAGTGAGCCATAAATACCTGGGGTCGAAATTCCTTTTTAACCTTTACTCACGAATCACCGGACCTACTAGTACCGTCAATGTAGTTCACAATTAAACATGTCTAACTCATAATCGAGTTCCATGTATACAATTTGAAACCTTTTAAAGCATTTATCAACTGCTATATGACTACCCCCTAAGATTGCCAACCCCTCATTTGTGAACCTTACCCCAACCCGCTTCCTCTTACTAGATTATGGACATTAATGAACATGTATGCAAGGTATAAAATTATATTTCAAGAATCAATTCATGAGAGTCCCCCTTTTGTTTAAAATAGGAAAATTAATGAAAAGGGTTTGAGAATTCTTACCTGTTAGAATGAAGAAGAAGATGATTACTCAAAATTTCCAGGCCTAAGTGACTTTGAAAATTCAATTGGTAATGATGAAACTTTCTCCCTTAAGAACCCTCTCTCCCGTCTCTCTAGTTTTGTTCAGAAAATGGTTAAAAATGAACAGGAGGCGTGTTTTAAATGAAATAGGGTCGGGTTTCAAAAATTAGAAAAATAGGGTCCGACACAAGAATGCTGTCAGGAATTCCTGACATGTGGTTCGCAGATCTTACCGCACAATGGCCCTCAAGATGGGCCAAAATCCAAAACACACTGCCCAAGTGTGCGGCCAATTTTACGGTCTGCATACACGTTATGCGATCGCATACTGGACCGCATAGTTGGCCTCAAATGAGGTAGTACTCTGCCTAGGTATGCAACCATTATGCGGTCCTCATACACGATGTGTGATCGCATAGTGCGCCGCATAAAACCTACTTTCTGGAAAAATTATATTCTTTAAGTCTCGGGGTACTTTTTACTCAGTTCAGGTCTGTTTCAAAGATTCCTACGATAAAAACAACTCGGGGACTCATTTGGGAATTATTTTTAAAGAAGATAATTTTACGGGTCCTTACCCCCCCCCCCCCTTAAAACTCATTCGTCCTCGAATGAGGATTTTGGAAATCATTTTGTTTTGAAAGCGTGATATGCAACCTCCCGACCTTTACAACTCCGGGAAAAATTTCGCCAGAGTTCTCCTTGTAATTGAACCTATATACCTGACAAAGAAGCCCCAAGACATATTTCCAAGCACCATTGCATAGTTTTAATCACCAAATAACTCACACACAACATTGTTACTCCAACAATTTACAGATATTCAATCATTTTGTCAACTACACATAGTTCTTTCCTCTTATACCACAAGTTTGTTCATGGCTCACCTCAATATAGTATATTCATTTCAATTAATTACTACCAACCTATTCTACCATTAATCACTTAGCTAGCACATATGTTTCACAAAACTTTCATTTACCTCAAGGGTTACACACTACCCAAATAGAATAACGGGTTAAGTTTTAGCACCCATGGGAAAATTACAACAATAAGGTAATTAGGGGAAGATTGGGTGCTTTTGCATAGAACCGAGGGTAGTGTTATAGGAGAGGGTTCTGACATCAAGACTAGATTTGTTCAAATAAGTGGGGATATCAATCTTTCATCTCATTTTCCGCCTCCCACGTGTCTTCTTCAACGCGCTGACTTCTCCACAATACTTTAACTGTAGCAATTTATTTGTTGCTCAATCTACGTACTTGCCTATCAAGAATAGCAACCGGAACCTCCTCATATGATAATTCTTCATTAAACTCAATGGTCTCAACTGGTACAATGACTAATGGATCTCCAACCACTTTCTTAAACATGGACACGTGGAACACCGGGTGCAGTAATGACAATTCATGGGGTAATTCCAACTTATAAGACACTTGTCCTATTCTTTGAGTAGTCCGATATGGCCCGACATACCTTGGGGTCAATTTCCCTCTCTTCCCAAACCGCATCACTCCCTTCATGGGAGATACCTTCAACAATACCCAATCATCAACTTGGAATTCCAATTTTCTTCGATGAACGTCCGCATAGGACCTGACGACTCTGAGCAGTTTTCAACCTCTCCCGAATGACTTTGACTTTTTCCAATGCCTGGTGCACAAGATTTGGCCCTAACAACTCTTCTTCACCAACCTCGAACCACCCAATCAGAGATCTACACCACCTTCCGTACAATACCTCAAATGGGACCATCTGAATACTAGCGTGAAAGATGTTATTGTAAGCAAATTGGATAAGTGGTAAATGGTCATCCCATCTACCCTTGAAGTCGAATACACAAACCCGTAACATATCTTCAAGCGTCTGAATAGTCCGCTCTGCTTAACCATCAGTCTGCGAATGGAAATTTGTGCTGAGATTTACCTGAGTACCCAAACCTTGCTGAAATTTCCTCCAAAATTTAGCCGTAAACTGGGCTCCTCGGTATGCGATAATGGAAACAAGAGTACCATGATGCCTGACTATTTACTTAGTATACAACTGAGTGTACTTTTTTGCAGTATCGGTGCACTTGACCGGCAATAAGTGAGCTGATTTCGTGTGTCGGTCCACTATCACCCAAATCGAGTCGAACTTACGCTGAGTGCGAGGTAGCCCTACCAATAAATCAATGTTGATCGTTTCCCATTTCCATAATTGAATTTCCATAAGGTGAGTTAACCCACCAGGCCTCTGATGCTCGGCTTTCACCTGCTGACAATTCAGACATTTAGATACAAGGTCCGCCACACCTCTCTTCATACTGCTCCACCAATAAATTTCCCGGAGATATTGATACATTTTCGTGGATCCTGGGTGCACGAAATACCTGGAATTGGGAGCTTCCGCCATCACCCACTCCCGAAGATTATCGACATCGGGAACACATAACCTTCCCTGGCACCAAAAAACACCATCATCGCTCCCAAGAAAAAATGCCGAGATCTTGCCATTCAAAACTGCCTCCTTAAACTGCGCCAATGCTGGATCAATAACCTGCTTCTCCTTGGCTTCCGCTACAGGCGATGATTCTGTCCAATTATGCACCATCACTTTCCCCTCGTATGAGGTCAAGAGAAAGACCTCTAGACTAGCCAATTGACAAACCCTCCAAGCCAACGACCTCTGATCTTCCTCCAAATGAGCCAGACTACCTATAGACTTCCGACTGAGAGCTTCGGCCACTACGTTTGATTTTCCCGGATGGTACAAAATGTCCATATCATAATCCTTAAGCAATTATAACCATCGCCATTGCCTTAAATTCAAATCCTTCTACTTGAACATATATTGGAGACTCTCGTGGTCTGAGAACACATCCACATGGACCCCATACAAATAATGCCGCAAGATTTTTAATGCAAACACAACTGCCGCGAGTTCTAAATCATGTGTCGGATAATTCTTCTCGTGATTCTTGAGTTGCCTGGAAGCATATGATATAACTTTCCCGTGTTGCATCAACACACATCCTAAACCAACCTTTGAAGCTTCGCAATAAACCACAAATCCCTATGTGCCTTCTATCAACGTTAATACCGGTGCTGAAGTCAATCTTGATTTCAATTCCTGAAAGCTCTTCTCACAAGCGTCAGACCACTGGAACTTAGTTGCCTTATGTGTCAATTTAGTCAATGGGGAGGCGAAGGTAGAGAACCCTTCCACAAACCTCCGATAATACCCGGCTAGACCCAAGAAACTGCGAATCTTTGTCAGGGTCATCGGTCTAGGCCAATCCTTTACCGTTGTGATTTTCTGGGGATCAACCTTAATCCCTTCTCTGGAAACAACTTGACCCAAAAATCTGACTAACTCCAACCAAAATTTACATTTTGAAAACTTGGCATATAATTGGTGATGATGAACAATCTGTAAAACTGCCCTGAGGTGATTAGCATGATCCTTCCGACTTCGCGAGTAGACAAGGATGTCATCAATAAAAAAAATCACGAATAAGTCAAGGAACGGTTTGAAAACCCGATTCATAAGATCAATGAAAGCCGCTGGAGCATTGTTCAGTCCAAAGGACATTACCAAAAATTCAAAATGGCCATAACGAGTTCTGAAGGCGGTCTTAGGAATATCCTGCTCTCTGATCTTCAACTGGTGATACCCCAACCGTAAATCAATTTTGGAGAAGAACCTCGCACCCCGCAATTGGTCGAAAAAATCATCTATCCGAGGCAATGGATACTTGTTTTTTATAGTGACTTTGTTGAGATACCGATAATCAATACACGTCAAAAGAGACCAATCCTTCTTCATGACGAATAGAACAAGAGTGCCCCACGGCGACAACTTGGGCAAATGAACCCCTTCTGTAATAAGTCTTTCAACTGCTCCTTTAACTCCCTCAAATCTGCTGGCACCATTATGTATGGTGGAATATATATTGGATGCGTATCTAGCAATACATCAATGCCGAAATTGATCTCTATCTGGCGGAATTCTTGGAAGCTCGTCCGGAAATACTTCAAGAAACTGATTCCTGACTGGGACGGACTCGGGGGCAGACACTCCCGAAGCGGTGTCCGCAAGTTGGACCAAATTATAAACACACCCATTTTTAATCATCTTCGAGGCCTTAAGGTAGGAACTAAACCTACCCTTTGGCACCACAACATTCCCTTTCCACTCAATAACTGACTAATTAGGAAACTCTAGTCTCATAATTCTGGTCCGGTAGTCGAGTTTAGCAAAGCGCGAGTAAAACCAATCCATTCCCATGATAACATCGAAATCTACCATCCCTAGTTCCATAAGATCGACCGTGGTATCTCGTCAACACACCGTGACAACATAATTCCTATAGACTCGTGCGGCTGTAATGGAATCACCAACCGGATTCGACAAAGAGAACGGCTCATGAAGTTGTTCGGGTTCTATCCCAAAACTCGAAGAAATAAATGGGGTAACATAAGACAGGGAGGACCCCGGATCAATAAGAGCATAACAATCAAGGGATTGAACAGCCAGAATACCTGTAACAACATCTGGAGAAGCCTCCGCACTCAAGCGACCACTCAAAGCATATAACTAGTTGGGTCCACCTCTACCACGAGCTCCACCTCTAACTGCACAACGCGCTGTTGGAGCTCGAGGATGTACTGAAGATGCGGTGGCTGAAGAACCGGACGGCTGAGCAAAATCACTACCCATGCCCTGCCTGGGCGCACGGCAATCCCGCCGAATATGACTTCTCACCCCACACCCGTAGCATACCGGGATATCCAGGTAATAAGGCTCGGTATGGAACCTCCCACACTTAGGGCATGGAGCTCTTCTTTGCTGCTGGAACCTCCCTCCTGGACGACCAGACTGATGGAGTCTCCTACTGTCTGATCCTGGTCCCCAGCGACTGCTCTGCTGATAATGGTGCACAGGTGGCGATGCCCTGGATGAGGTATTAGCATAAAACTGGAATGGCGTTGATGGTCCTCTCCCCTAAACTAGTCTCCCTCCTCCAACTGAACTCCCCAAGTGGCCCGCAGACTGGGCCCTACTAATAGTCTCCCTCTCTGACTTTATCTTCGATTTTCTAGCCTCCGTGGCCTGGGAGAATCCCACTATCTGACCATAATTCATGTCTGAGTGCAAGGCAGCTGTAGCAGCTTCATTCACAACCAAAGGACTGAGGCCCTGAAGAAACCGTCGAACTCTGTCTCCCATAGTCGATACCAACTGAGCGTACTTGGACAACCTCACAAACTCCATGTGGTACTGCCACACTCTTATATTACCCTTCTTGAGAACCTCAAAATCCGTAGCATGGGCGGCCATAGCCTCGGCAGGCAAGAAGTGATCCACGAAAGCATAAACGAACTCATTCCATCACGCTGGAGGACTTTCCCCCCCACGAGAATTCTCCCACATCTCGAACCATGAATACGCTGCTCCCCTCAACCTATAAGATGCTAACTCAACCCCCTCTGTCTCTGTAGCCTTCGTAACCCGAAGCGTCTTGCACATCTCCTCTAGGAAATCCTGCGGATCATCCTCCGGATCAATACCTGAGAACTCTGGAGGGGCCAACTGCAGAAACTAGTTGACTCTGGAACCGATGGAATCTCCCTGACCGCTAGAGGATGCAGGGGCAGCATGAGATCCTTGGGCCTGAGCGGCCATTAACTAGGTCAATATATGAATAGCTCCCCTGAGGTCCCCATCAGAAGTACCGGGACCTGAAGCTGGAACCGAAAAAGGATCAGGAATACCAGCGGGAGCATCACCCTATGTCGCAGCAGGAATAGCAACACTCTGGTCTGGAATAAAAAGGCTAGTTGGATTCAAAGTCGGGGACTTGCTCTCACCCGCACCATCGGGCACAGATTTCACAGCCACATTTAAGGTGGCATCGGCCTCTAAGCCGAGCCGAGCTCTCTTCTTTGGTGCCATTACTAAAAATTCTAGAACAGAGCACGAGTTAGACGAGAATATTTTCACTTTCCACTTCACCGCACGATATAGAATAACAATGAAAATGCTGTTTCCTAAATGTCCATGTATCCCCCTAATTATAGATGTGGTCGACAACACACCGATAAGAAGGGCTCTACTAGACACGGCTTCGAGACATCCTATGACACGTTTAAAACCTTAGGCTCTGATACCAAGTTTGTCACGCCCCAAAATCGAGGGACGCGACCGGCACTCAACTGGGTGACCCCAGTCAAGCGAACCTGATTTGCCTTTCCTATCCCACGCTTTACCCCATGATTTCGATGTACATTATTCAGGTAAAATATCCATTTGTAACTTAAGCATAAGTTTCCAACTTGAATTCACTTATACCTTTTATCACTTCTAACACATGATACCAAACACTTACAAAATACATACAGCATTAACAACGTGGACCACGATTCCAAACAATACGCTTACTACCCAAAATACATATATACTTCCCCACATTGTGTCTATGGAGCCTCTACAAGTACAGAAGATTTATATACTACTTGCCGGAAACAAGGCCCCGACTATACCTTACACTACACCATAAACTCAAATTAAGGTGACATGAGCCACAGGTGGCCCCAGGAGGAAGTGGGGCTCAGTAGAAAAACTGACGGAAAGGAGAGGAGGCACTAGTGACGGTGGGCTTAATTACCTGGTTTAGAACCACCTACATTTATATAAGAAAATGTAGCGCCCCCGGAAAAAGGGACGTTAGTACTGTGGAATAGTACTAGAATGTATGAACAAACTTCATCCCAAGTACAATCAAACAATATACAAGTAAGAAGCAGTAATAGAACTAATCAACCAATGCATGTGGAAAAGAACAACGAAATCATCAAGTTTCACAAACTCTCCTTTTCCCCTTTTCAACATTTCCATATGCAAGAGTTTCCCCGACTTTTCATTTCGATGGTGATAACGATCACATTCCGTCCTTATTACATCGGCCACCCTTGTTACCTCGGCCACCCTTATTTCCTCACACCTTATCAAGCCTATTCCTTTGTGTTGCGGCGTGCAGCCCGATCCCACCTGACAATCATACTTCATAACAGCAACCAATAACAATTACATTACAAGAATAATCACTTCGAGGAATACAAGTTCCTATAAACAATTTATGTATTTGGGCCCAAGGCACCATAACTCTCATCAAGTAGTAATTTCATGAATACGGTGTTGCCAGAATTGCCCAATTCAGTTACATTGTTTCACGATACTCTTTTTCATTACTTTCCACGCATGGCTTTCAACTATTTTACACATTACCACATTTGAGCATATTATCAATATTTCGTTCATTACACATCAAACACCTTTCACAAACCCATACAACACAGTAGCATGACAATCAACCAGGAAAATCAGAGAACACAATCTCACCCCTCAACATATCTAAATAATCAATTCACATATTTGCAAAAAAGGTACACATACCAAATACCTGGACCCAACAAGAAGATTCTATGAAGTTTAAAGTTAGTCATACATACCTGGGGTCGAAATTTCTTTTTAACCTTTACTCACGAATCACCAGACTGACTACTACCGTCAATCTAGTTCACAACTAAACATGTTCAACTCATAATCGAGAGCCATGCATACAATTTGAACCCGTTTTATGCATTTATCAACTGCTATATGACTCCCCACTTAGATTGCCAACCCCTTATTTGTGAAACTTACCTCAACCTGCTTCCTCTTACTAGATTATGGACATTAATGAACATGCATGCAAGGTATAAACTTATATTTTCAAGAATCAATTCATGAGAGTCTCCTTTTTGTTTAAAATCAGAAAATTAATGAAAAGGGTTTGGGGATTCTTACCTGTTAGAATGAAGAATAAGATGATTACTTGAAATTTCCAAGCCTGAGTGACTTTGAAAATTCAGTTGGTAATGATGAAGCTTTCTCCCTTAAGAATCCTCCCTCCCCTCTCTCTAGTTTTGTTCAGAAAATGGTTAAAAATGAATGGTAGAGGTGTTCTAAATAAACTGGGGTCGGGTTTCAAAAATTAGAAAAATAGGGCCCGACACAAGAATGCGGTCAGGAATGTGATCGCATTCCTGACATGCGGTTCGTAGATCTGACTGCATAATGTCCCTCAAGATGGGCCTAAATCCCGAACACAGTTCCTAGGTGTGCGACCAATTATGCGGTCCGCATACACGTTATGCAATCGCATACTGGACCGCATAGTTGGCTTCAAATGGGGCAGTACTCTGTCTTGGTGTGCAACCATTATGCGGTCCGCATACACGATGTGCGATCATATAGTGCATCGCATAACACTTACTTTCTGAAAAAATTATATTCTTTAAGAAGAGAATTTTACGGGTCCTTACAACCTAGTCGGTCGGGTCGATATCGGACTCCGTGTAAGAACACGATGGTATTGTGGAGTGTGGCACATGGCACTAAGATTACCAACCTAATAAGATGAAAAGTGAACCGAGAACTTATGTGATTACCTACTTGACGTTATAGTATTTGCTTAAAGCCTTTGTTGTACAACATGACTGGTTCCCCTTTCATTTGTTTCCTTGTTCCTTTTAGTAAAGTTGGTGTTTAGGTTTACGTACTGGTACTATCGACTGTACTAATATCCTTTTTTCTAGGGCGCTACATCTTCGAATATATGTAGGTGATTCCATAGCAGATAGTGCCGATCGTAACTAGCGGTGCATCCTCTTCTCATCGATCTTTGGGAGCCCCTTTTTCCAGGGGTCATGTAGTACATATTTTGTTTATATGCTTACACGTTTTGAGGTATAGTCAGGGCCTTGTTGCTGGAATTATCATAACTATCTGTTGTATCCTTAGAGACTCCGTAGACACTTACGTGGGTTATGAATGGGTATTGGAATAGGTCAGTAAATTATGTAGTATTTCTTTTAAAAACTCTTGTTCCACTAATTTGTAAATTATATGTATTTTTGGGAACGTAACAACGATGTAATGAAAATGAAGTAAGGAAAACTTGTGATGTCCTATATATATATATATATATATATAATCCATCCACTGCTTAACTAATGATAACGTTCCTTCCTTAATCACAAACAAGTCGGGTATCAAACATCTAATAGGCTTGCTCGACGGGGTTCACTCGGTTGAGCGTCGGTCGCGCTCCCCGAGGTTTGGGCGTTACACTTTTCTGATCTATTTTTGAGGGAGTTTATCCCACAAACCCTCTAGGATGCGTGGCGCGTAAAGTTCGAGCAGTTTCTTGAGGGAATCCGATCTATCTATGTTTAGTGAGTTATCCCGCCAAGACCCTACTATGGTTTCTACAGATAGAGAGCAAGTCCACAGATTAATAGAGGGGCTCAATTACAATATCAGATTCAATATAGAACGAGAGCTGGAGAATGATACTCTATTCTAACAGGTTGTGGAGATTTCTGTGAGGTTAGACATATGCATGGTAAAGAGAGAGAGGTCAGGGAGGCCAAGTGGCCTCGTGGTTCTAGAGGATTTAGGGGCTCCGACTCTATGGGCAAGTTCCATCATGGTAGAGGTTTTATCAGTCGACCAGTTTAGTCTGCATTTCATGCCACTCATAGTGCCCCTGTATTAGGGACCTTAGAGTACTCATGTTGCAAAACCATAATCGATTGCACCTCCTGATGCTTCTTACTGTAATTATTCTAGCCTTCTGGACTAGGCTTAGTCCTAGCAGCCACCCCCGCTGAGAGGTTGTTGTGAGTTTGGTGATACTAAGCACATTTTGATGGATTGTCCAAGACTCAAGAGGGGTGGACCTCCAAAGGGTACACATGATATGGTTGCTACTCTAGTAGCTACTCCACCTGCACAACCAGCCAAAAGGTAGAGTAAACACTTAGAGGCCATCCTAGAGAGGAAGGTCAGGCATTTTATTATCCTTTTCTAGGTAGGACTGATGTTGTTGCATCATATGATGTCATCACATATAATATTATTTTCTTTCATATGGATGCATCAATTTTATTTTATTTTGTTCCCACGTATTCATATGTGTCATCTTACATTGCTTCATATTTGGATATATATCGTAATTCCTTGAGTACCCAGTTTACGTGTCAACGCCTGTGGGAGATTCTATTATGGTAGACTATGTTTATCGGTCGTGTTTGGTCATTATCGAGAGTTATAATATCATGGTTGACCTTCTATTAGTCAATATGGTGGACTTTGATGTTATTTTGGGCATGGATTGATTGATGCTCTATCATGTTATTCTGGATTGTCACGCTAAGACCGTGCCACCAACTATGCTAGGGTTGCTGAGATTGGAGTGAAGAGATACATTGGACTATGTTCATATCAGGGTGGTAAATTTACTGAAGGCACCACAAATGGTTGAGAATGGTTTTTTATTAAATCTAGCCTTTGCCAGGGATGTCAGTGCTAATACTCCTACCGTTGAGTCAGTTTTGGTAGTGAAAGATTTCCTAGATTTATTTCCAGCACACCTACCGAGCATGCTGCCAGAATTTTGGTATTAACTTGGTGTCGGGCACTCAACCCATTTCTATTCCACCATATCATATGGCACCAGTGGAGTTTAAGGAATTAATGGAACAACTTCAGGAGATGCTTTAAAATGGTTTCATCATGTCGAGTATTTCACCTTAGGGTGCTCTAGTTCTATTTGTGTAAAAGAAGGACGGCTCTATGAAAATGTATATTGATTACAGGTAGGTGAACAAGCTTACATTCAAGAGCAAGTACCCGCTACTGCATATTGATGATTTTTTTTATCAGCTCAAGGATGCTTGAGTATTGTCGAAGACTCATTTGAGATCGGGGTGCCATCATTTGAAGATTCAGGATTCAGATATTCTTAAGACGACTTTCAAGGCTCGCTATGGTCACTATCAGGTTTTCGTGATGTCATTAGGGCTGACTCATGCCTCAACAACTTTTATGTGTTTTATGAACAATGTATTTCAGCCGTTTCTTTATTCATTCGTCATTGTATTCATTGACAACATATTGGTGTATTCTCACAATCGGTATCATCATGAGCATCATTTAGTGATCGTGCTCCATAATTTGAGGGAGAATAAACTATATGCTTAATTCTCCAATTGTGAGTTTTGGCTTGATTTAGTGGCATTTTTGGGAAATGTGGTGTCTCGTGATGGGATTAAGATGGATCTGAAGAAGGTGGAGAAGTTCAAAGTTGGCCCAAACGTATTCTACAACTGAGATCCGGAGTTTTCTATACTTGGTTGGGTATTGTTGCCGTTTCGTGGAGGGCTTTTCATCAATCGTAGCTCCTTTGACTAAATTAACCAAGAAGGGTGCCCCATTCAGGTAGTCTGAGGAGTGGGAAGATAGCTTTCACAAGGTAAAGACGGATTTGACCAAATCTCCAATTTTTGTATTGCATTGATCATTGAGTTTTTATACAGTTTATTGTGATGCTTTGCGAATTGACATTGGATGTGTATTGATGCAGGATGGAACAAAGATTTCTTATGCTTTGCTTTCAGTTGAATCCTCGTGAAAAGAACTACCAAGTACATGATTTAGAGTTGGCAGCCATTTTTTATGTATTGAAGATTTGGAGGCACTATCTCTACGGCGTGTCTTGTGATGTATTCACATATCACATAAGTCTATAACACTTGTTTAAGAAAAATGATATGAACTTGAGACTATGGATGTGGTTAGAGCTACATAAGGACTATAACACTACAATTCTTTATAACCCTGGGAAGGCCAATGTGGTGGCTGATGCCTTGAGTAGGAAGGCCGAGATCTTAGGAGTCTTGCTTATATTTCAGCTAGAGAGATACCACTAGCATTGGATGTTTAGCCTTTATCCAATCGGTTCATGAGGTTAAATATTTCGGAGTCCAATAGAGTTCTTTCTTGCGTGGTTTCAATGTCTTCTTTGTTTGAGCACACCATGCTGTGTCTCTATGATGATCCCCAATTGTTACTCCTGAAGTATATGGTGAAACATGGTGATTCTAAGGAAGTTACTATTGGTGATGATGGGGTATTGAGGATGTAGGGTCGGATCTGTGTTTCAAATGTGGATAGGTTGCGAGATTTGATGCTTGAGGAGACCCATAGTTCGCGGTATTGCATTCATCTGGGTTCCGCGAAGATGTAATAGGATTTGAGGCAATACTATTGGTAGCAGAGGATGAAGAAAGAAATTGTTGAGTACGTGGCTTGTTGTTTGAACTGTTAACAGGTGAAGTACGAGTATCAGAGACCCGATAGTTTGCTTCAGAGGCTTAATGTTCTATAATGGAAGTGGGAGTGTATCATAACAGATTTTGTAGTTGGACTTCCATGCACCTTAAAGATATTTGATGTAGCATGTGTTATTGTGGACAAACTAATAAAGTTTGTAGACTTCATTCTAATTGTGAGTACCTACTCTTGAAAATAGCCAGCTCGAATTTATATTCGTGAGATTGCTCCATTTCATAGTGTGCCTATGTCTATTATTTCGGATTGAGTAACTTAAATCACATTGCATTTTTGGAGAGCATTGCAGCGACAAATTGGAACACAAGTCGAGTTGAGTATAGAATTTCATCCCCAGACAAACGAACAGTCTTGTTACACCCCATATCTTAGAACGAAAGAGTATTTGTAAGTCAATTGATGTAAGCTCAGAAATGAGATCATATTTAAGAGTGCGTAAAGTAATCTAATCATATTACCTTGGATGTTACAAATATTTAATATCATGAATAAAAATTACCAGGAGGGCTGGAAAGCTTAGATGCTAAACGAATTGAAGAAAATAAGTTTTGTCGAAAGTCGACACGTCGAGAATGTTATAATATTGAACTTTTGGGGTGATACTTGGATGCTTGACATGAAAATCAGGTTATGGTATGTGTTATTTTAGTCGTATGATAGTCGTGTGTTACGTTTTGAAGTGAAGCAAGTTGTGGAAAAAAAGTTGACAACGGTCATCATAAGTTAGATTCTTAATGTGCTGAAACATAGGTCAAATGTAACTGAAATTTTATCCCAATATACTTAGAATTATTAGAATATCCATTTATCCAATTGAAGATATATGAGTATAGTTTGTATCACATTGAACCACTTATTAATACAATATCGGAGCAGAGAGATATTTGCGTTTTCGCGAGACTGCGCCAAGCAGCTCTTTATGGGACCCACAATGGCGGTTGAGATATATTGATATATATGAGACGCCTAAACCCTGTTTTAACTCATTATTTTTCAGTAAATTCAGACCCTAGACACCTAAAAATACTCTCACAAGTTTCTCTCATGATCCAAGACCCAAACAAAGGGCAAACAACACAAATCATGTGTCGGGAATCCCGTCGCGCTATTAAGTTTCTTGTTCTTCTTGTTGTTGCTGATTTGTGGGTGGTTAAACCTCGTGTGGGATGTTATTTTAAGTGGTTTAAATTATGTAAAATACTCTACCAAGTTTTTCATATCAACCCTAGGTTATTTCAAGTCTTGAAAATGGATTACACCGTATTTTAACATCAAAAGTTATTTCTAGGTTGTGTTTCCATTGAGGATGGTTGTGGGCTGTGTTTGGCTGAAATTTCAAGTTTTCTCTACTTTATAAGGTGATTATAACAGACTAATAATTTTGCTTCAGGTTTCTTATATGTTGGTTAAGTTGTTAGGATGACAAACTACAAGATAATACTTGGATTAGCTTAAGTAACTTTTATGGTGTTGTATTGCCATTGAGGGCTGTTGTAAGCTAAATATAACTTGGAATTCGACTGGAAGATACTTTAGGAGGTATTTTTGTGGTTTTCTTGCATGTTCTTAAGGTTATCTTGATGTTTATTAAGTTAAATGGATGTACTGGACATGAACTAGTGAATAAAGTTGCTAATTGAAGATAGTTGAAGGTGTGGATTGTTTCAATTGTTATAAATATATGGTATAAGGATGGAATCATTTATGAATAACTTTATTAACATGTTAATGATTCTTTTAAGTTTATGTAAGGAGTATATAAGGGGTGACATGGGTTATACGGATTCCAATCGGAGCTTGCCACTCGTCGTTAAGTATTTGTGACTTGTTGTTGTTAAATGGTGTCTTGTTATTGATATTTATATGTTGCTGGATTTATCTGGATGTTTTGGTTGGTATATGGTATTGAAGGAGGCCCTTGTTACAGAGGAGATGTTGCCTGAATATAGGTATACAAGCTAATAGATTAAGTTACAGACTTAAACTTTGCTCAACACTGATTTTGAATCTTCTTATGCTAAGATTGATTGAGTTGACTTGTTTGAAGAGGTGGTTGAAAGGTATTAAGGACTCAATGTGGTTAAGGTATGTTAAGGAACTTCCTTATTTCTTTTGGCATGATCTAAAGTGAAATGAACGTACATGATACGCTATTTCATAACAAATCTACTCCTAGCAACTAAGGTTGTACATGTTGTTCTTTTCTTATAAAGTTATCCTAAGAATGTATGTATGATCCTTGAATATTAGTGAAGTTCATATTTATGGTATGAGGTCCCTAATGTTAATCGAAGGGGAAATGACTATATGCCACTCCGAAAGGTTTAGAACGTGATTCCATGAGTCCAGCATGCACTATATATGTATCTACTTTAGTCTATCGAGCCGCGCTATAGTCGGCCGGGTACGACACCTATTGTGAAACAACTGATTAGTCGGGTTTACCGAGATCCACGTGGCCATGTACGATTCTACACAACCTTATGATGGTGGGGTGTATTTTTACCGAGTCCTCTTTGAGGTTGGTACGATATGATGATGATGATGCCCACAGAGGCGTATGTTTTTAAAATAGTATGTATATATATGTATCACGCATTTCATCTCACTATCTCTCAGATGCACTCAGATGCTACAGGTTATATTTCTTATATCTTTCTTTACATTACAATTATTATTTGTGCTTTTGTGCCTTACACACTCAGTATTTTATTCGTATTGACATCCATTTTGTCTCGGGGCACTGTGTTTCATGCCTGCAAGTCCCAATAGACAGGTTGACAGTCCTCCTAGTAGGTTATCAGCTCAGCGGAAAGTGTTGGTGCACTCCAGTTTCTCCGAAGATGCCTATTTGGTCAATATGATTTGGACATGCATTGATTGGTATGGCAGGGCCTTGTCCCGACCTTTATGATGGTTATGTACTCTTAGAGGCTTGTAGACATATGTCACGTATATGGATACTTGTATGGCCTTGTCGACCTATGTTTTGAGTTTACAAATGATCATGTCGGCCTTAGAGGCCCGTATATCACATGAATAAGTTTTTATATAATGTTGGGTCATCCTATGTCTAGTATGCACTTATATTTTATTTTGGTTATCTCATGACGGCCCTTTTGGCCTATTTACCCAAGATAGTACGAGATGAAAGATATGTTACGTTGGTACTCGGTTGATTAAGATGCCGGATGCCCGTCGTGACCCTTCGATCTGGGTCGTGATAGAAGTGGTATCAGAGCGGTTTTGTCCTAGGGAGCCTACAAGTCATGTCTAGTAGAGTCTTGCTTATAGGTGTGTTGTGCACCACACTTATAAGGAAGAGGCTATAGGGAATTTAGCATTGTCACTCTTTCTTCTTACTCTAGATCGTGTGGTAGAGCTCAGTTGTAAGAATTCAACCTTCTTAATTCTACTTTATTCGTAATACAATGATAGCTACATCAACAAAGGCAATTGGTAAGAGATTGAATGTGGATGTGGAAGACTTAAGTCAGAGGAACTCAATTTTGCATCATGCTTAGGATGAGTAGATGTGAGGTCTTCAGCAGATCATGTCTTTACTAAGATGTGTAGGTTTCTTGATAAGGAGTTTTAAGGAAAGAATATCTATACACCCATATGGTAAAAATAAATAAGAGAATCAGATGGTAGATACAAGTTTCAGCAAGTAAAAGAAGCAAGATGAAGAAGGGTATGAGGTACCTAGTTAATAAATATTATCAATATTTATAATTCAGGCAGAGAAATATAAGTATTTTGAGTTACTTTCAACAGTAACATAGATATATATGATTGACCATACCCATCTCAATTATTCCACATGGGAGCTAACATATATAATTTAAGAGAAGGATAGGATATCAGGATCCAGCTGAGGTTAGAGTGACCCAAAATTGTGGATGGATTGTTATCATTATCTAACATTTTTGAAGGGTTGTGCAGGACCTGGTAATACTTCTTATTGGGAGATAGCCAGATGGTGCACTCTAGAATAACATAGTCGGATATGAATACTAGAATGTTCAAAAAGTTCATAAGATAGGCACTGGAATCCTAGAAGGATGAATATTTACATCAACTCCTCATATTCCTAGTACTGAGAGAATGTTAGTTGACCCAAGATCCAAATGAGATGGTGCAAGGGGATCTAAAAGCGAAAGGTTGTTTTGTTGAAATTTTTAGAATAAGGTAATACATATAGATATTAGCAGGAGAATAAGAAGAGAGTAAATGAAGCATTATGAGTAAGTTTTGATAAATGAGTGATAAAGGTAAATCAAAATATGACATGATGACAGAGTCTGTAGTTAAGTGAAGGAAAAGACAAGAGGATACATGCCTTGAGACAATAAATGTATAAGCCCTAAAGACATATCGTCATTTCGAGAAATTAGTTGTTGAGTCCAACATGATTACCAGAAGGAAAAGTTAGACCCCCGGGTAACAGAAATTAGTATGGGATAGTAAACAAGAAAAAAAATATCGAACATGAATTAGGGATATAAGAAATTGGTACTAGTCAGCATTGTTTTGGAGATTGTGTTTCTACAATTACAGAATGAATAATAGAAGAATAACCTTTAAAGGTCATTCACGAAGATTCTTACCTAAAGCAAGAACTATGAGCAGAGTTAAGCTTAAGGGACTAAATGTGCCAGTTACACCAAGTGTCACTCTTGGGCGTAAGAAATTTAATTATCCATGGTGTAGAAGGGTTACCGCCAGGCGAGTAATATGTCAGTGAAGATGTGAAAAAAATGCCAAAGATGAAGAGGTAACTATCGTATGGTAAAGGCAGAATGCAGTAAAAAGGCGAAATGAATGAGATTGCATTTATTCAGACCCTACATATATAATATGACTCCAGAACATTATGCAAGCATGAAATCGAGGAGAATCAATAAGGGTTTCGCACTCGATGATGTTGATAAATAAGTGGGAATGAACACTTGATACATAAGAATCCTTTATGATGGGTAAGTTAAGATAAAGGACGTAATCCAAGAGGAGTTACATAAAATACAGATATGAGAGTGGACCAACGGGTAGCCTGTAGTTGATTCAGGCAGATCCTAGTTATGGCTAGATATAAGGATACAGACAAATCAGTAGATCATGCAAGATAAACATAGTGAAACCCATCATAAGAAACTCAGTCTCTCAGATACAACATCGTAATCCTCGAGAAATATTCAGATAGGAGTTGGGGTAGTAGAAGGTACAATATATGTGTTACAAAAATAAAAGAGAGTGCCACTAGGGAGACTATTGAAATTTCAATTCAGAAGCAACCCTACGAGTACAAAGGGCAGAATGACCATGAAAAGTAATTTCATACATTTAAAGACAATTGATAAGGCATGAAAGGAAATCTATGGAGCTAGAATGTTAAAATGAAGGTTGCGCGTAGTATAAATACATATGCGTAGGTCGCAAGATAAAGTAAGGTAGAGCAACAAGGTTTTAGCTAGACATGAGCGAAGAATAAGAAAAGATGAGTGAGAAGGTGATGAGATTAGGTAAGTCCTATTGATTAAACCCATCACAACAAGAGATCTTATGGTTTCCATAAAGTTATTAAAACTAGGAGAATTTATAAGAGATGGAGTGCTACCCTTGTAGTAAAGTAAGGGTGTAATTGTTATAAATGATAAGAGGATGACGTTTAGGCCTTTGATTGAGTAATGATTTTGAGAACAAGGATTTAATGAACTGCATGGAATTAGAATACCCCCATAAGATGAATCACATTATGATGCTATGAAATACGGCTATTGCAGTATAGTTTCGTCCCTAGGTGGATCGATAAAATTACATCAAATGTCCCCCGATGCGACGTGAGCCTAGTGACAATGTATTACATGAGAGGATTCAAGTTATCAATAGTATTATGGATCAACATTAAAGTGAATCAATAATGGATTGATAAAAGTTCCTAAGTATGAGATGATATTAGGCTATCAATTCTAAGACGAATAGTAATGAGGAAGCATTAAGGGACTTAGGTTTATACATATAGGATAAGCACTGAGAGAGTAACCTGGAGTTGGGTAGTATACCTTGGTAATAGTAAACCAAAGTATGTGTTATGATATAGTATGACCCACCTAGATGTAGTAAATCCATACGGATAGATAACCGAGGATATGAAACAAGATATAGAAATAGTCATAATTTCGACAAAGTACCGAGCGAATAACTTCAGTACACCTATAGATGCCTAGAGGGACAACTTATCAAAGTTCTGCATATTTTCCCAAAGTGAGGCCTAGATATTGGCTAAAAGCAGGAGGAAAAGGAGAGAAGAGTTGCATAGATGGACATACAAGGAAAACGTCATACTGGCTACATGACAGAAGGTAGCAACAGTTAGGATATTGGAAGAATTCGGACAACAAGTCATGGTGTGAGAATGAGGCCTAAAGGGGGTGAATTCCCTGGCCCTTGGATTATTCACAGAATAGTTGCCTAGATAGAAAGGGAAGCAATAAAATATTTATAAGAGCTATAGGTTATGAGACTAATAAGCGCATCAGTCAACATTCGAGGACGAATGTTCCAAGGGGGAGAATGGTGCTACACCCATATCTTCGTATGAAAGAGTATTTGTAAGTCAATTCATGTAAGCTCAAAAATGAGATCATCTTTGAGAGTGCATAAGGTAATTTAATAATATTACCTTGGAGGTTACAAATATTTAATATCGTGAATAAAAATTACCAGGAGGGCTGGAAAGCTTAGATGCTAAACGAATTGAAGAAAATAAGTTTCGTCAAAAGTCGACACGTATGGAATGTTATAACATGAAATTTCGGGGTACTAATAGGGTTATTAACGTGATAAGTAGGTTATATTATGATTTATTTTAGTCTTATGATATTCGTGTGTTACGTTTTGAAGTCAAGCAAGTTATGGAACAAAAGTTGGCAAAGGTCATCACAAGTTACATTCCTAATGTGCTGAAACTTATGTCAAATGTAACTGAGTTTTTTCCCTAATATACTTGGAATTATTGTATGATATACCTACCCAATTGAAGATATATATGTTTAGTTTTTATAACATTAAAACTTTTGTCGATACAATGTCGTAGTAGAGAGATATTCACGTTTTTGCTAGACTGCGCCAAGTAGCTCTTTATGGGACCCACAATGGCGGTTGAGATATATTGATATATATAAGATTCCACAATCTTGTTTTAACTAATTATTTTTCAGTATCTTCAGATCCTAGTCATGATTCAAGACCCAAACAAAGGGCAAACAACACAAATAATGTGTCGGGAATCCCGTCGCACTAGTAAGTTTTGTTGTTCTTGTTGTTGTTGATGATTTGTGGGTAGTTCCAGCTCGTTTGAGAGGTTGTTTTAAGTGGTTTAAGTTCTGTAAAATACTCTCCATAAGTTTTCATATCAACCCTATGTTATTTCAAGTATTGCAAATGGATTACACTGTATTTCAACATCAAAAGTTAGTTCTAGTGAAGAACAACACCTTTTTGAGGTTGGGTTGCCATTGAGGATGGTTTTGGGCTGCGCTTGGCTGAAATTTGAAGTTTTTTCTACTGTATAACGTGATTATAATAGACTACTAATTTTACTTAAGCTTTCTTGTATGTTGGTTAAGTTGTTAGGATGACAAACTACAATATAATACTTGGATTAGCTTAAGTCACTTCTATGGTATTGTATTGTCATTAAGGGCTGTTGTAAGCTAAATATAACTTGGATTTCGACTTGAAGCTACTGTAAGAGGTATTTATGTTGTGTTCTTTAATGTTTTTAAGGTTACCTTGATGTTGATTAAGTTAAATGGATGTACTATACATGAAATAGTGAATAAAGTTGCTAATTGAAGATAGTTGGAGTTGTTGATTGTTTCCTTTGTTATAAATATATGCTTTTAAGGATAGAATAATTTATAAATGACTTGATTATAATTTTAATGATTCTTTAAGTTAATTTAGGAAATCTATAAGGGGTGATATGGGTTATACGAATTCCAATCGGAGCTTGCCGCTCGTTGTGAAGTAGTTGTGACTTGTTTTTGTTATATGGTCTCTTGTTATTGATATTTATATGTTGCTGGATTTCTCTGGCTGTTGTTGTTGGTATATGGTATTGGAGGAGTCTCTTTTGACAGGGGAGATGCGGATTTACGTAAACGAGCTAGTAGCTTAACTTTTAGACTCAGGCTTTGCTCAACACTGATTTTGAATCTCCTTATGATATGATAGATTGAGTTGACTTGTTTGAAGAGTTGCATGGAAGGTATTAAGGACTCAATGTGGTTAATATATGTTAAGGAACTTCCTTTTTCTTTTGGCATGATATAAAGTGAAACGAACGTACACGATATTCTATTTCATAACGAATCTACTCCTAGCAACTAAGGCTATCCATGTTGTTGTTTTCTTATAAAGTTATCCTAAAAATGTATGTATGATCCTTGAATACTAGTGAAGTTCATATTGATGGTATGTGATGTGTGGCTAGAATTCATGGTTTAACACGTTATATGCGTTACAATTTATGTGTGTTAATGATAAAAATACACTTTGTATGTGCATAATGGAGTCTATTTCATGTGTAGGTGAATTGGAGATGGAAGCCGAGCTAAATGGATGCATAAACGTCGAAAATATGCTCAAGAGGCGAAGAGGAGTGCACTGGGCTATAGCCGGGCGTTTGATCCTTAAGGCCATGCATGGACTTGCTTTATCCAGGCGTTAGAGCCATAACGCTAAGCGTGGCCTCGCTTTATCCAGGCGTTAGAGCCATAACGCCAGGCTTGTCATGGCTTTATCCACGCGTTTGGGCCATAAAGCCAGGTCCTTGATCCGGTCAAATCCGAGTTTTGAAGAGTTTTAAGTATTTTTCGGTTGAAATAAAAGTCTCCTACACGTTTAGGGTTTGTCCCAAACATATAAATAGACCCAAAAACACAACTTGAAAGCGGGGAAGCCATTGAAGTGAAGAAAAACCTGTGGGTCACTACTCAGTGAAGCAAACATTGATTTTTATAGCTTTTATTTATTATTTTGTAGTTCAATTATGTAAGTTATTTTAGAATTGATTTTTATGAATATGAGTAGCTAATTTTANAGTTGGATTAGAAATAATGATACTTCGGGTGCAATCTAAAGTGAACTGTAATGCAATCTAGCTAGCGTAACTTGAGAGAGTGCGTCTAGTAAATTATCATAGTTACTTGAGAGAGATTTATGGTAGATAGAGTGTTCATAATTGATAGAGATAATTAATGAAGTTATATGAAATATCCGAGAAGTAAGTTCACCAACGGGGGAAACCATAGCCTTATACCTTTATCATAATTGTTTATAACACATGGTTAGTAATCGTTAGTTATTAGTATTGTCAGTAGAACTAGTAAAACATCACCAATTTATATTCAAAAAATCTTGAGACAATTAATTGAGTAAAAGTTACGTATTCTAAAGACTTGATTGATACGTTAATTCAATGTGGGATCGACTCTGGGCATAATGCCCAGGATTATATTTGCAACGCCCGTTTAGACTTTTATTAGACATAGTTGAGCGTGATCAAATTTTG
Source organism: Nicotiana knightiana (assembly GCA_005239525.1). NCBI lineage: Eukaryota > Viridiplantae > Streptophyta > Magnoliopsida > Solanales > Solanaceae > Nicotiana > Nicotiana knightiana. Next base: position 102,575 of record ML371876.1, on the reverse strand, counting down.
GCGCCGTTGCCGAAGAATTAGCGGTGTTATTATTGAGTTGGACGAAATACAAAATTCTGAAAATAGTCAATTTTCTTCAAATTTTCATTTATACATTGAAATTTTAACGTCGGCTAATGTGTTGCAGGTGCATGCCTAGAAACTCATCGAGAACTGGTGAAGTAGTCGAAGCCTTATCAGACCCCAAGAAAGTCTTCAAGGCCCTAAATCGGACCAACCGGAAAATCAAACAACAACCACAAATTGAACAAATTGAACCCGACATGGAAGATCCAAACAACAGGAACAATAATGGGGATGATGTGGTAGACCCAGTCACTCAATAGGGACAGAGGATCCTTTATATGACTTGGCACAACCCACAGCTGAGAATTTGGCCACTGCGATACTGGTCCCTCAGATACAGGCCGAGTCCTTCCAAATAACAAATAATATGCTGAACTTATTACAGAACAAGGGACTATTCTCAAGGTCATTCATCGAAGACCCCCAGCAGCATTTGAAGAACTTCCTGTCAATTTGCAAAACACAGAGGCAGCCAAAAGTCACTCAGGAGGCAATAAAACTGTTGTTGTTTCCATTGTCAGTGATCGGCGCTGCCCAGACTTGGCTAAACTCACTCCCCATCAATTCAATTACCACATGGGAGGAGTTAGTTAAGCATTTCATGAACAAGTTTCATCCACCCAACAAGACTGCTCAACAAATTGATGAAATCTTGAGCTTCAGACAGAAACCAGTTGAAACATTACAGGAGACATGGAAACGATTTAAGGGAATGCTGGTTATCTGTCCACATCATGGTATTCTAGAGCAGATGTTGGGGCAGCATTTTTATATGGGTTTGGCTGATACTGTTAAAGAAAATGTTGATGCTTCGGCTAGTGGAGAATTCTTGAGCAAAACATGGAGAGAATGTCAAATCTTACTTGATAAAATGGCACAAAATTAAGGATGGACAACAAGGAATGCACCCATTACACTTGTAGTTCACTCAGTGCCATTTGACCCATCTAATACTATTGCAAAGAACGTGGCCACTTTGATAACATAGATGAGTATACTTACTAAGAAGGTGGAGGAATCAGGACAAAATCAGCATGTACACATCGTAGACACAACCAATGGGGGCTTATGCACATCTTGCATTAGTCAACCACTTGGTAATCACTGGAATGTAGAATGTCATCACCCTCCTTATCTAGAAAATATGAATTATGTGTCGAATTATGGAAGCCATAGACAAGGGGAGCAGAACTGGGGTCAGCAAGTTCAACCACATAGACCACCCCACCAACAGCTGAACAGTGGAAATATGGGTGTCAGGGGACAACAAGTTAATGCAGCACCATATCAGAGCGGCGTCAGTGGTTGATCGAGAGAGGTGTGTTAAACCGTCACATTGAAGAAGACGAGGGACGTGAGGCTCATATGAGGCACGCCCTCAACACTACCCAGATGTGGTTGCAAAATTGTCACATGAATATGGGCAATCCAGAGATCAGGTACTTCGATTGGCAGAGAAAGCAACATATGTTTCTGATGATCATCTCCATCTAAGCAATGATGAAGTTGGTCAACAGGCACGTGCCATCGTCCCACAGTTTCCAGCAGTGTTTCAAAATTTGTGCGAGACTTTGGGAGGAGAGTGGAGGCTAAGAGATGCAGATCATTGATAATATCAATTTAAGCAATAAGACCATTGAAGATTAATTTTTTAGTGCAGTCTATTAGTTCTTAGTTTCATATTTATTTGTCGCACTTTTAATTTTATATTTGGAGTCTTTTAGTTTTATCAATTCTTGTTTTATTCCAGTCATGTTTTTAGAGTCAGTGGAGTCAGTTTGTATATATTTCCCTTTCTCTCATTGTATATATATATAAAAAAATTATTCAAAATATTTTAGTCTGTTTTATTTTTACAAAAAAAATAAAAAAAACAAAAAAACAAAAAAACAAAAAACTGTTAAAAAAATAAAATCATCAAAATTGTTATTCCCCTCCTGAACTACGTAATGGTCTGATTCATGCGGCGTCATGATACGTAGGCAATCCCTATCGGATGCGATCATAACCATAATTAAAAAAAAATTGAATGATAATAAATAAGAAAGAAGAAAAAAGAGAGCGCTAAAATTCAATATGAAAATAAAACCAATAAACCAATAAGCCGGGATGAATCATGGCCTTCCAAACTCATTTAGAAATGAAGATGGCATCAGGTGCATGGCATACAATGTGTGATTAATATCTGCAAAATGCCTAACTCTAACACGTTTGTTGTTTGTCATCTAAAAGATAAGTTAAACATAGGTGGTTAGTTTGTGATTTAAACTGGCGACTCACCCTTACAACACGAGATAAAAAGGGAAAAGTACCATGGCAAACAACAGTGAGAATGAGTCAGATAATGATGGACAATTGGTCGAAAAAAGTTCAGGACTGGTTGAAGAAGTAATAGTGTTGAAGCAACAATTGGCAGAGATGTACCAAGCGTGGGTGAATGGACAGGCACCGCCTCCACTACCCATAGGGTCTTCAGATAATCTTCACAATGTGTCAGTTGCAAATCAAGCACCCATCTCCCTAACAAGTAACCCATTGTACCAACCTAGATTCAGTCTGAGCATTAACCTTCCCACTATCCTCAGTACTTCCATTCCACGTCCTCCAACCGCACCCCTCAGAAATGACCCACATACTGTACCCATTGTCCCTACATTCACTGTTCCTCGACCAACTCTTGCTCAAAAGTCCAACAATGATCCGCAACTGAATGCTCATGATGCTCAACATTACTCTCCAGAACTGACTTTCAAGGTTCAAGGTTCATACAAGCATACTCCTCAGAACATGTTCCCAGTTGAGATCGAAAAGCCTGATAAAAATACGGAACAAGAGGAAATGACTAGAAAAATANTAACGATCTATGCATGTTTCCCCATGTCCATTTGCCACCCGGTTTCAAGACCCCCAAGCTTGACAAGTATGACGGGCATGGTGATCCCATCGCCCATTTGAAGAGGTATTGTAACCAATTAAGTGGAGCAGGAGGCAAAGAAGAACTACTCATGGCTTATTTTGGGGAAACTTTGACAGGAATTGCTTCAGAATGGTTCATAGATAAAGACATCTCTCACTGGCATGTATGGGACGACATGGCTCAAGATTTTGTCCAACAGTTTCAGTACAATATTGATATAGTGCCAGATAATTCCTCTCTCGTCAACATAAAGAAGAAACCAACAGAAAGCTTTAGAGAATATGCAATCAAGTGGAGAGAGCAGGCTGCTAGGGTCAAACCCCCGATGAAAGAGGCAGAAATGATTGACTATTTTCTCCAAGCTCAGGATCCTGATTACCTCCA